>JADLZK010000011.1:0-73321 GCA_015847255.1 Hyparrhenia diplandra
GAAGTAGGGTTTAGCCCCAGGGATCGAGGGGGTCTTCTTATATAGGCCTTGGCGATGAACGATGACCATTGGATCAAACCGACCTTCAATAACGGGTGTAGATACAACCTCATGGCGGTTACAAACCCGACCTACGGAAGATGGGCTGGATGGGCACCGAAGTTCGGCGGTCGGCCTAAATCCCTCTAGCGCCGCCGTGGTCTTGTGGCCAAACCGAGCGAGGTTTCTCCTGGTGTCTTCGGTACCTTCTAGAGTGTTTTTTAGTCCACATTTTGGGTCGAGTTACTTCACGGTTAAGTCTTGTCATCGTATGTGAGATATATTCTCGAACTTTCTCCATTCTTCTCTGCATTTATCCGTTAAGTCCACGAAAAAGATATAAATCACTAAAGCTCATGGAATTATGTTAGTTAGACCCCTAGTCTATGTTGATATTCATTTTACGCCCTTATTTCATGTTTAGTTGACTATTAATATTATGCTATAACGGTGTCAACAAAGGCGAGGCGGCGAGAACGGATCCCGCCACGCGGGCAGGTGCGGCCATGGCGGGTAGCGGCAAGCATGGCGAGCAAGGTGGTCACGAAGGTCTCACCTTGGGGCTTGCTGGCTCATAGCGATGCTCGGCGGGGCGGTGTAGACATCTTGAGCAGCACGGCAATGACACGGGCGGCTTCTCCTTGGCTCACGGTTCGGCGGTGGGGGTTCGTGGGTGGATAGCTCAACGCGACCCGGCTGGCGGCTTTCCTCCCCGCCTCCTTCTCTCCTTTCTTCCCTACTTCTTCTTCTCTAGACTTGGTCGAAGAGGTGGCCACCAGGGTGGAGGCGCGGTTGGGGGAAACCCTAGACCTCCCGGCCTTGGGTTTTATAGCCGGGCGCTCCCATGGTGGCTTGGTGGGCGGCCGAGTGTTGGTATAAATTAGCATAAGCGAAAAAAAATCCGCAAAGCGCCCACGGATACCGGTGTAGCTTTTCACGGGAGTATTCCAAGGTATCGATTTCCATGGGGAACGCGAAGTGTACTAGAAAATCTCAAGGTCGCCCAAGGATAACTGATGAAGGTATTTTTGGTAAGAAGAGAGGGATTTCTAAGATATTCTAAGTTCCAATCAATTAAGATTAGGTTACTATCTTTTACTTACTATGGAGCAACGGTACCTTTCCGATCCTCGAATAAGACGGGAAGGGTGATCGGGGAAGGCCGCCAAAAAGCTCTACACTAAACACCAACCTATACGTGGTGGACTACAATGGCCCACGACAGTTTGTCACCTCACAGGGCTACCACAACTATCCGTAAGATTGAAGGCGCAAACTCGGGTAAACTATAGTCTAGACACCACGTCTACACTAACGTTTACTACTCTAATCTAGATCTTAAGACTAGAGCACTCAATACGAGGCGGAGATCAAGTAAGCAAAAAATATAATAAGAACTTAATCAAGAAGAAAACATAGAATTAGTAAATAAAGAACCCGGATATAACTTGATGAAGAATTAGATCCAGAGAGGTACAAGGTTGATGAAGAGTGACAATCCCAGCTTTTCATCAGGATCTCTCACCTCTCCTCTCTACTTATTTCTAGATTAGATCTAATGAGAACTAATCTTTTCTAAATGTCTAAACCTAAGAGATAGATCCATACAAGGGATCCCTCTCTTCTAATGAAAAGAATGAATAATGAATTAGAATGAATTAGGGTTTGACCACGAGGTCGGTGGGGTGCCTTATATAGCCCTTGGCGATGAACGATGGCCCTTGGATCAAACCGACCTTGGCAACGGTGTAGATACAACCTCAATGTCGGTTACAAACCGCCATAAAAAGATGATGCCGATTGGTGGAAATATCTCGGCGTCGCCGGGATCTTTGGCGGCGATCGCCCGTGGTCCCGTGCCACAGCGAGATCTCCTTTCTCCCGGTGTCTTCGGTGTCTTCTAGAATGTTTTAGTCCACTTTTTTGGATTGAGTTGCTTCACGGTCAAGTCTTCTCATCGTATGGGATGCAAACTCTTAGGGCTTTTCTTTGCTTTTTTGCTTTTTTATCTATTAAGTCCCAAAGATATAAATCACCAAAGCTCGTGGAACTATGTTAGTCAAACCCCTAGTCTATGTGATTATTCATGTTATGCCCTTATTTCATGTTTAGTTGACTATTAATATTATGCTATAAGAAGTGTCAACACCGAGATTGCAAGGAGGTGATCGGCGGCCGCCACGGGGTGGGAGTGGGGTTCTCGAGCTCGTGGCTAGGAATTTGTGAGGGCGTGGCGGCTCGAGGGGGGGCGGCGGGTTTGGTCGAACTCCGGTCTTCCTCGCCGTGGAACAGGGGTGCGACATAGGCGGTGGCTTGCTTTTCTCCCGAGGGGTGACGCAAGGGGCGTGCCCTTGTCGGGTGGCTTGGAGGTGGGGAAAGCGGCGGACGGGCGCGGGGCGAGTTGGCGCGGCATGCGGCAGGGGGTGCGGGGGCGGCGATGGCGCTGGTGCGTTCTCCCCTGAGGGGAAAATGAGATGGAGGAAGATGACGAGTGGGGCGGCTCGCGCCGTCAAGCATGACGCCATTTGTGGGGAAAGGGCACGGGCTTTGGTTTCTCTTTTGCTTGGTCTTGGGGCGACTTGGGCTCGGCTTTCTTTGGGCCTTGGCCACGCCTTGCGGGCGGGTTTACTCTTTGGCGGGCCGGGCGGGTTGGCAAGCGGGGCCTGGCTTGCTTCTTCCCTCTTTCTTCTTTTTTCTTTTTCCCATTTTCTTTATTGCATTTCTAATTTCCTTTTCTATACTCTATTCTACTTCTTGTGTTTCTATATGCATATACTCATGTTGCCACTGAGCACACACCCTACTAGGGGTCCTCTAGGTCACTTAGGGTTTAAGGCGGTGTAACAACCCCCAAAAAATACCATACACCAAAAAAATCGCAACAAATTAAAATTTTTGAAAACAAACCTATGTTTGGTGTGTGACATGCTAGGAAACCCAACCTAGTTGCACAAGTAGCTCCTAATAGCATGAGTGAGCATTGCATTTTAATTCAAGGAGTGATTTGGCTTTTATGATTTTATGTGATGAATAAAATCAACCAACTTTAATTTGTCAAATCGATCTTGTTTGTGTTGCCAACCATTGGATGGAACCCTAAACTCTAAGTGACCCCTAGAGGACCCCACTAGGGTGGTGTATATGTTGGCAACACATGTACATGCATATAAGTGCCCAAGGTTTAGTTTAGAGTAGAGTTAAGAAAATAGAAAAAGAAGTTAGGAGGAAAAAAAAGAAAATGGCAAAGGCCATTTCAGCTGGATGAACCAACCGCCAGCCCAGCCAAAGCCCGCCGCAAGCAGCTGGCCCAACAAAGCGCGGCAAGATGCACGCGCCCATAAGCGGGCGGCCCGGAAGACATGATGCCACGCACGCCGCAAGGGCATGGTCGTCTTTTTTCAAAGAGAGTACCGACGCCGACCCCCTTACTCGTCATCCCCTTCCCTCGGTTCCTTTGCCTCTACTTTGCGAGGACCGCACGCCGCAGCGCGTGCCAAGCGCATCACGGAAAGGACCCGAGGCCGAGCCATCTTTCCCTCCGGCGTTCCTTCGCCACCTACCGCGGGCGCCTAGGATGGCGCCCGCTGAAACGCGCTTCGCCTACTCCGGATGGCACCCGGCCGCCCGCGATGGCGAGCTCGCCATGACGACATCATCGCCACGGTGTTCCTCGCTTTGACCGACGGGTAGCGCTCAAAATTGCGATCACGTCGCGACGCGGGCGCTCGCGCTCCCATGAACCGCAACCATCCGATCATCGCCACCCCAATCCATCCATCCATCCGTCGTCTCCCCACCGTCGCCATGGCGCGCCGCCTATAAAAGCCGAGCCTTGGGAGCCCTAGGGTTCCCGTAACCCCGCCCGCGAGGGTGGTGTTTGCCAACCCAAACACTCACGCCTAGCCGGAAAGGAAGAAGGAGGGAGGGAGGAGGAGGAGAAGAGAGGAGGAGGAGAGAAGAGGAGCCGGACGCGCCGGCCGTTACTGAGCCGCGCCGCCGGCCGGAAGCTGGCCATCGCCGGCCGACATCGACCCGCGAGCCATACCGGGCAGCCAAGGCCGAGGAGAACCCGCCGCCGCCCGCCAGTCCGCCCCGAAGCCGCTGACCACCGACGCCTGCCGCGCCATTTGGAGTTGCCGCCGCGCGGGTCGCCGGAGCGGAAGCACGCCGCCCGATCGACTACATCGACGTTGTTGCGCAGACCGCTACGCAAGATCGCCGCCGCCTTCGAATTAGCCGGGCCGACTACCACTCCAACACCGAGCCACCGGCAGCCCTCGCTGCCCCCCCACCCATGGTTGCCGCCAGAGCGCCATGCCCGCGCCCTTGCGCGTTCGCCGACCTAGAGAGCGAGCTAAGGCGCCACCTTTTTGCTTTTGGGCGTGCGTCGCCTTGCGGCAAGGCGCCAGCGCGGCTAAGGCTACGCTTTTGCCCGGCTCGAAAGGTAAAAAGACACTTTGCGACGGCCGCGGCGCCCGTGCTCATCGCCATGGCAGCGAGCCACCTTACCCGTCGCGCGTTCGCCACGTCGAGCCAAGACGGAAGCCCACTGGACCACGGCTGTTTGCGTCCGCCTCGCCGAGGCGAGTAAACCCCTACCTTTGGCCCCCCGGGGTCCGGGTGTCTAAGCACGCCTAGCCCGCATGAACCCGGCCGGCGCGGCCATGTACACCATGGGCGCCGTGCGCCGCCGAGCTTAGATGCCCTGAGGCCGCGACCGCCTAGGTCACTCCATAGACCGCCGAGGGGCGCGCTTCTTGCGTCGCCGAGTGCCGCCTTCCCGACGTAGATGCACGGAGACGCGGCGCGATCGTCACCATGCCCTGAAGCTCGCCATGGCCGGGAGCGCCGCCGTGGCGCTCTTGCTTCTTACCGCTCCGGCCGCTCGCCACCGAGAAGGGCCGGAGATCCGCCATGGCCTAGCCTACCTAGCCTACCTAGCCTACCCAACCCAAAACTTATGAATGGGAGCAAAGGCGCTGCCTTGCCCTTTCCAAAGGGCCGACCATGCCGCCGACAGCCGGCCGCGCCAGGGCCATGAGATGCACCGCCACCGCCCGTTCGCCAAGCCGACCCCGTATAGGTGTTGGACCTCCACCAACGAACTCGCCCCTTATTGGCGAGTAGGGAGCACCTACCCCATGGCGTCGTGTTTATCCAAGACACCCGACCGCTTAGACCTCGCCGGCCACGGCGGCGGTGACCGTGGCGCCGCTGCGCGCAATACGCTGTTCGGTGAAGGCGGATTCGCCTCCATGCGATCTAGTTGACCGAGGAGCTCCGCCTCGTCATGCCGCATGTAGCCATCTATCTCGGATTTGGACCAAGACCCCTTGACCCGTGTCGGCGCGACCACCGACCACCACGGAGCCCCGCACGCGTTAGAGCGTAGCGGGCTGCGCCATGTGATATGGTCGCCGCCCGGCAAGCTCTTTGGCTTCGCCAGCGATGCCAATCAAGGCGACCGCACTCTTTTTACCCATGGCGCCGTGCTCGCCATGCCATCGCCCGCCGCCGGCATCGACCGAGCCGCGTCGCGCGCCAGCACGCCATGCCCGGCCGCCCTCGCCACCTTGCCACCCGACTAGCACCGGTAACCCCGAGGATGCCTACCCGAGCGCCAAGGCATGGCCTTGGCGGCGCCTCGCCACATGGCCGCTTCTCGCCACTGGGCCGCTGCCGCCCGTCAAGGCTGCATCAAGACCGGCAGACAGACTCTCCAGCTTAAGCCCTTGCCGCTACTTGTGACCGAGCCCGAGTCGCGTGCCTCCAGAGCCACCGCCGAGCCGCCACCGTCGGAAGGGGCCTCGCCGGTGAGCCGCCGCGAGCGTAATGTGAGGACGGGGAAGAAAGAGTGGGAGCGTACCGCAGCGCGTGGACTCCGTCCAACGCGTGAACGGAAGCGGGGGACTGCACGGGTGGACTCGGTCCACCATGGACCATGCGTGCGATCCATAGACCAAGGGATGTCCACGTGAGCCACACCTACCCGCCCGACATTTTGGGCCGGGCCGTTAGGAGCCCGGTGGCGCCGCGTGGAGACCTCGGGGAGCCCAGAACCGCGTGCGGGGGCGAGGCGGCCCAACCCGGCCGTATCCGGCCTGCAAATCACGGCCCACCGAGCCCGATCTAGGCCCGGGGCGGGGTTGACCGTTGACTAGTCAACGTTGACCCGAGCCCACTGTCGATGACTTCACGCCCGCGGGACCCACTGATCCAGCCCGCGTTAGGTTACGGACCGGGCGACGCGTGATGGCGTCATCCGACGTCATCGGTGGACCCCCACGTAAAGCCTCTCGTTATCCTTGCGGACCCCGGCGTCGGCGACGTCAACAATGGCGTCGCCGCCGACATCACCACGGCCGCACGTAAGCCCAAAGTGGCAACGCCGAGCCAATCACGTGCCGCCCGCGTGTCGACCTCGGGAGTTAAACCAGCCCTTTATCTTTTTCAGAATATGTTTTAAACTTCGAGGAAATTGTAGAATATTCATACGAACTCGGAAAATTATGAAACAAGAGTCCAAATTTTTCTAAAAAGAAGCTCTACGTCATAGGCTTATCCATGAGTGCATTTAGAGTTTTTGAAGTTCGATTTGCTTCTTTGTGAATGTCTATAGGAGTCGCTTATCGCGACTCTACGTCACGTTTCAGTCTTGGAAGAGAAGCTACGCAAGGAGGACTATCCGGAGTCAGTGGAGGACTTGCCAGAGGACCTTTGAGGTGCTCATTTCCCACCCACCTCGTAGATCCTATTACACATGCCATGATAGTTTGCTAGCGCTTTATTTTATGTTGCAATGCTATATGATAGGATTGCATGATTAGAATGCTTGTGAAGCCTTTACCTTGTCGCAACCCATCACCTGCATACCCGCTGATAGATTTAGCCACGCGCTTATTATATCTTGCTGCTATCAGTGCTATATCTCACTTACATGTTATATATGATCCGGGATATATGAGCCGGGCGTTGAGTATGTTTGTGGGCGACTTTGGAGCCCGTGACCGAGGTCATGTGGTGAGTGAGATTCCGTGTATGCCTTGGGTGTGTGGTGAGGGTTGTGTCGACCAGGCAGATCCACGACAGTCGCCGAGACGAAGTCTAGCCGAGGGGATTGTGCTTCGGGCCTCTCCCACCTCGTCCTACGTGGTGGGTAATTTGTACGGTATTGGATACCCGGTGCTAACTCCCCGTGACGGGACGAAGGCCGGGAAAAGGAGTGCGTAAGATGTCTTGCTTGGTCATACCTAAGGACTTGTATCTTCGAGGACCGGGATCTTGGGAATTGGTGCTCACCTCACGTTTTACGTTATGGGCGGATTGCGGATTGCCCCATCTACTTGGATGATGCCATACTTACTAGGAGGTAGCGGTTAGTGTTATAGCGGTGGACAGCCCCGATGGCCTCCATCCCGCCGAGACAGGCGGGGGGTTGATCTTGAGTCGCGGGAGTACTCGATACGCCGCTTTCCACGATCTCGGTAGCGGACGGTGGTACTCAGGAGCTTCCCAGCCGAGTGGTTTGGTGGCATTGTCTAACTAGGTGGTCTCCGTATGTCATCCTAGGCGTGTGATCGGCGTCGATGATGGTGACCGTGTGGTCTTGAGTACACGCTCTGCAGAGTTGTAAATCTATACGTATAGTCGGCCTTCGGGCTAGGACCCGTCTAGACTGGACTACTTAGGGTTTGCGGCCTTTTTGCTGGACTACCCTTGGCCGCGCCGGTCTTTTGGCTAGGTTTTCTCGAGGTCCAACTTCTCCGAGTAGTGAGGGGTGTTTTCTCTTCTCACCCCGAGTTGAGTGTGGTTTGGGGATTACGGCCGAGAGCCCAGAGGGCCGAGAGCCGGTTAGGGGCAAAAGTGTAAGGAGTTGAAGGGTCGTTCGTCATTTGAGCCTTGGTGGTGAGGTATGAGATGTGTTGTGGGAATGGATCCGAGCTTTGTATGATTTTGGTTTGGGCATTACACCGGGGTTGGTGTGATGCTAGGGATGGTAATTAAAACTTGTGTATAAATATTTATTTAACTCGATGCTTGCATAGGAAACTACTGACCAAATATAGGCCTTTTGATATATCCTTTGCATTCCACAAAGCACCACAAAGCAAAGCAAAGCATAGGGTGGGGAAATAGCCGGTACTCATTGTATCTTGAAAGTCATTTTTAGTTTGCAAGGTGAACTTGGTTGCTTGGAGGGTTAGATGGTTTCGTGCCTACGCCAAGCCGAGGATGGATGATGACGCTTCGCAACGTTCTTCTAGCGTTTCGATGCCGCTGCGTGACTCGTTTGCTTCCGCCAAGAGGCGATGTAATAATAATACCCTCCTATTTGTACTCTTTTATTCAAGTTTGACTCAGAATCGATCGTAAGTTGAATAATGTGATGGAATGATCCTCGGAGACTATCATGTTATACATCAACTGTGAATTTCCCTTCGTGGAAATTTGGGGATGTTCTGATTGGTATCAAGAGCCGCTTGACCGTAGGACGAGACCCTAGGTTTGGACAATAGCCTTAGGAATGAAACTTTCTTTCTTCGGTTATATTACCGACCATGCATCTTTTATGCATGGCTTACCCCCTGTTTGGTAATGCTGCAAATTCCGCATCTCTATATGCGTGAATTGCCTATCTCGTCGGATACTTTGATAACCCTGCATCTCTCCATGCATGGATTATCTCCTTGACCAGATACATTACTAACCCTGCAACTCTGTATGCACGGATTAACCCTATGGGTGGATATGTGCTGATCCTACATCTCTTTATGCACGGATCATCTATCTATCCAGATACATTATCAACCTTGCATCTCTATATGCACGAGTTATCTTTGGTTGGATATCTTATCAATCATGCATTCCTTTATGCATTGATTACCTTGCATCTTTATATGCACGGTTTTACCCCGATGTCCGCTAACGGCACTAATCCCCGTATCTCTATATGCACGGATTATCTCTCTAGCCTCGGAAACATCTTACCTATATGTCCGCTAGTCCCGCATCTCAAGTATGCACCGGATCATCCCTCCGACGGAGACATCACTATTCATGCATCTTTATATGCATGGATGGTCTCACCAGCCGGATACATCGTCGAACCCACATCTTTATATGCTGGGATTGCCTCACTAGCCAAACACATCGGTGATCTCGCACTTCGATATGTATAGGTTGCACTTCTATCTAGATACATCACCATTCTCGCACCTTTATATGCATGGCTTAACCAACCCGCCGATCCTAACTCAAGCTTAATGGACTAATGCGGATGGTCGAGCTCGAGACCGTCGTCAACCTCGCCCCTGGATGGGCAAGTCCACGGGGGCTTCAGCGTACCTCCTTCGTGAAGCACTTCGGAGAGCCGGGCATCCCCGCGTAACGCATCAAGTATGTGCATCGCAATGGCGAGCCCGCACCACATGGACGCTTCGGGGAGACTACATCACGGTCCATCTCACCGCTACCGCAAGCGAGACCGTACCCGCAGTTCCATGGCTTCTCCGAGGCGGAAGTGAACGACAAGATCTTCATGGGAGTGCAAGTCGTTTCTCGCTGCACGCCGCAACTTGATGAGAGACGCCCGCCACTTGTTCAAGGAAGGCCGCTTTTCGTTTATTGCCCCTACGCTACTGGATCACTCCAAGCCACCCGTTCCACCAATTGCCGCCGCGGATCATGCTCCCTTCATCGGGCGCATCCTTGTCTCACCACCTGCAGGTTGTGCCTCCCGGCACAGGGGATGTACATCCTGGGACGTGGAGCAACAGAGCCGTCACTACCTCAATATGTTACCGGTGGGCGAGATCCTTTCGATCAAGAAGATGAGAAGAAACTCCTCAAAAGCACCTTGCGCTACTTTCCGTGATGCCGATCGTGAGAAGCATAGCTCTCCTGGCCGCATCGGCAAGCGGGGATGCCGAGATCTCCACCTCGAAGAGTCAAGTCGGGGAAGGCCAACTCAAGGAGGAACACTTCAACTACGTAATTGAGAGCCGGAAAGATAGCTTGAGGATAAGATAATGGAGCTAGACAGCATAAGGCAAATGACAAGATGGCTGGGACGCCGAAGCAAGTGCAGGAGAACAAGTGCAATCATTTGACCCAAAGAAATGGAGCAAGCGGGCTTCCAAGCCGATACAACCTGTGTCATCGATACAATCCCTCGAAGATGACAGAGTGTATGAGAGACAAGAGCTTCAGGACCTCGACGCCTGGAGGAAGTCCCGATCGAGCGCCTCGAGGGGGAGATTGAGGAGCTACAAGACCGGATCCCGAAGAGACTCGTAAGGAGCCCCGCAAGACCGAGTACTTCGACATCGAGGATACTCGTCTCAACCTCGATGCATACGAGGATGAGCTTCCTACTCCCGGAGACACCGAGGATCTCCTAGCTGCACGTGCCTACATTGCCCGAATTCACAAGACACCTGCACAGCTAGAGGCCGAGGATGAGCAGTCAGTCTCTTCTGCCGAGAGTGGCATTTAGGCTCTTAGTCAGTGCGAGAAATGACTAGGAGTAGCAAGTAGTTGTTGGAAAGCCCTGCGCGGCTAAGCGACATGACTCACTTCTGAAGTAGAGTAGAATGTCCCTCTTTTGGAGCCTACCTGCGAGTAGTGCGTTTCTCGCGAGTCTTTTAGTGTAGCTGCTAAAGACATCGCCGTGTATTAAATCTTGTAATGAATGCTTGGATCTTTATGCATTTTATCGGATCTTTATGCTTCTTTGTTTGAGTGTATGTTTAGCATAAAAGTTTTAAATTGCTTAATAATAAATCTATGCACTAGCCATAACCCATGTACCCCCTTGTCACATGCGAAAAGATGTCGGACCAACATCCCGAAAGCACTCAAAACCCCGTGCACCTTCCCCTATCACAAACCATGGACGGGTCCATACCGCTTCAAAGAGTCGAGCAAAGGTGCCGGAAAGCCAAACTCGACTTCTACAAGCTCTAGTGAAGGACCTACATGATGGAGGCTTATCCAAGGGACCACCCCTCCAAACACGGAACCCCAAGGAGCCAGAGCTAGAGATTCCCATAGAACTTCCCACATTTGATGGTGCTGAGAACAACCCAGGTGCTCCCAGCCCGCCAGTCGTCAAAAGACCCTTATCCAACGAGGGACTCCTCAAGTGGTGTCACCACCAAACCCGGCGCTGGAAAAGCTATCGAGAAGATCTCGCAGCAATGCACCAAGGGATTACGCAATGACCCTGAACCAATGCCAGATTGCATCACTGAGCTGAAGCTCCCCACCTTTGACGGTGATGGCAATGACCCCGTAGCTGCCCTAGACTAGTTGTGTGATACTAAAGAGAAGTTGGACACGCCGCACTCGGGAGAAACATGTGTCATGGTCGCGGTGAACAACTCACGCGCACCGCCGAATCCGGTGGGGACGGCTTCCACGGATATCACATCAACCCCAACCACATACCCCTGGGGGGAGAGTTTGTTGAGGAATTCCGTGAATGTTTCATTCCGGAAGCTGCACTGAAGATCAAGCAAGAAGAATTCTTCAATCTCAAGCAAGGATTTGACAACATCCATCGCAGAGACCGATCGATTCATTCGCCTCGATGCGGTATGTACCATCCGAAAGTGCATTCCATCCGAGAAGCACAAGATGTACTACTTCCGCAAGGGTTTGAACGCCCAATACAAGATGGCCCTAGCGAAGAGCGGTTGTCGTACCTCGAAGGAGATGATTGGTCTATCCACTAAAAGTAAGGGGAACGACTCCACGGACAACGAAGTCATCAAGCAGAAGAAGCGACAATCGGAGAGTACATCTCCCCCACCAGCACCTCAGAAGCCGCGTGAAGATGTGTACTCGCCCACGGGCCAAGGTGATGGAATCCTAACCAACCTATACCACAACCTTGCTACAAACCCAAGCAAGCGGAGGATTGGCATAACGGCCCCTACAAAGGGAGTACACTTTTGCTTTGATTGCCATCAACCAGGCCATAAGTCCACGGAATGCCTAATGAGAGGAGACGTGTGGGCTACCAAGATCCGTGGCAAGAAAAACGCTGCTATACCTACACCCGCCGATAGCAAACCCAATGATTGCTACGTGTGTGATCAGCCAGCCACATGGCTTGTCGGTGCCCAAAAAAGGTGACCATTGCATATAGGGAGATCTTGAGTTGTTTTGATCATGCGGACAACCAGTCACAAAGCTTTCAACCGGCCTGAAAAGAGAAACTGGCCGATCCAACTCGGGGGCTACTTCCTCTAGTACCTCTGAATCTACCGATGGAAGTCTCCATCACGACCCTACCATGGATAACGGTATGTTTTTATGCATACGGTTTTTTTTTTTAATCCTTCTCATTTGGTAAGATTTTTGGTATTGCATTTCTATGCCAATTTTATTAAGCTTTCTTTAAAGCCTAGTCTATCTAGTGACCACATCAAAACAACCCATGGACCCCATCTACTTGAGTAAAATATTCTATGACCTAGAAGTGTAGGGTGTGAGAGTCCCGACCTACGGACATAATCTTTTAGCCACTCCCACCTCGCTACCTTCTAATGGTCTAGATGTTTTTCCTCTAGATTGGGAAAGACCCCTTTTCAATTAAGCACGTGATCCAAGGTACTACTAGCAAAAAGCAAGATGATGTTTACATCAAGCAACTTTGACGCTGAGAAGACGAAGAAAGCCATAGTGACTATAGCTTCCCCGATGTTTCCCATAAAAACCAACAAGGATGTTGCACCCCCGGAGAAAGAACCGGTTGGAGCCGACCGTCGGTCGAAGACCTCCGAAGTTGGAATGGTACGCCACGCCTTGAATCTCGGGGGACGAGATTCCTATAAGGGGGAGTCCAGAACAACCACGAAAATACCATACACCAAAAATCGCAACAAATTAAAATTTTTGAAAACAAACCTATGTTTGGTGTGTGACATGCTAGGAAACCCAACCTAGTTGCACAAGTAGCTCCTAATAGCATGAGTGAGCATTGCATTTTAATTCAAGGAGTGATTTGGCTTTTTATGATTTTATGTGATGAATAAAATCAACCAACTTTAATTTGTCAAATCGATCTTGTTTGTGTTGCCAACCATTGGATGGAACCCTAAACTCTAAGTGACCCCCTAGAGGACCCCACTAGGGTGGTGTATATGTTGGCAACACATGTACATGCATATAAGTGCCCAAGGTTTAGTTTAGAGTAGAGTTAAGAAAATAGAAAAGAAGTTAGGAGGAAAAAGAAAATGGCAAAGGCCATTTCAGCCTGGATGAACCAACCGGCCAGCCCAGCCCAGCAGCGCCGCAGCCTGGCCCAGCAAAGCAGCCGCGCATGCGCGCCCGCAAACGGGCCGGCCCAGCAGCATGATGCCGCCCACGCCGCAAGGGCATGGTCGTCTTTTTCCAGCACGAGCAGCTGACGCCAGCCGACCCCACTCGTCATCCCCTTCCCTCGGTTCCCCTTGCCTCCTCTGCTTTTGCGAGGACCGCACGCAGTGCGCCGCGCCGCGCATCACGGAAGGGACCCCGAGGCTGAGCCGTGCCCTCCCGGCCGTTCGCCCTCGCCACCTACCGCACGGACGCCTAGGATGAGCGCCACGCTGGAAGCCGCGCTCGCCCTACCCGGATGGCACCCGCTCGCCGCAGTGGCGCGAGCTCTGCCATGACGACATCACTGCCACCAGTGTTCCCTGCTTTTGACCGGACGGGCGCGTTCAAAATCGCGATCACGTCGCGACGCAGACGCCCGCTCCCATGAACCGCAACCATCCGATCATCGCCAGCCCCCAATCCATCCATCCGCTGTCCGTTCCCATCGCCATGGCCGCGGCCAGCTATAAAAGCCGAGCCTTGGGAGCCCTAGGGTTTCCCAGAACCCCGCCGCCGTTCTGGTGGTGTTTGCCAACCCAAACACTCACGCCTAGCCGGGAAAGGAAGAAGGAGGGAGGAGGAGAGCGGAGAAGAGAGGAGGCGGAGAGAAGAGGAGCCGGACGCGCCGCTGCCGCTGGAGCCGCCGCGCTCGCCGGCGGGGAAGCCGTCACTGCCGCCGTCGACACTGACCCGCGAGCCATACCGCAAGCCAAGGCCAGAGGAGAACCCGCGTCGCCTCGCCAGGTCCCTGCCCCGAGCCGGCGATCCACCGACGCTGTGCCGCGCCGATTTGGAGTTGCCGCCGTTCGTGGTCGCCGGAGCGGAAGCACGCCGCCCCGATCGACTACATCGACGTTGCTGCGCGGCACTGCGCGGCATCGCCTCGCCTCTGCCCCGACTAGCCGCTGCACTACCACTCCAACACCGAGAGCCACCGGTAAGCCCTCGCCGGCCCCCACTCCATGGTTGCCGCTGTAGAGCGTCATGCCGCGCCGCCGCGTTCTCCGACCTAGAGAGCGAGCCAAGGCGCCACCTTTGACTCCTAGACGTGCGTCGCACGCTCGCGCGCGCCCGCGCGGGCCAAGGCCACGCCTTGCCCGGCTCTGGCAGCACACGGACGCTGCCGCGCCCGTGCTCACCGCCATGGCCGCGAGCCACCTTGCCGGCGTCGCGTTCCGGCCACGTCGAGCCAAGACCAGCCACTGGACCACCGCTGCTGCGTCCGCCTCGCCGAGGCGAGTAGAAAGGCCCTACCTTTGGCCCCTGTCCGTGTCCTAGCACGCCTAGCCGCATGAACCTCGCCGGCGCGGCCATGCACCATGGCGCCGCCGTGCCGCCGTCGAGCTTAGATGCCCTAGAGGCCGCGACTTCGCCCTAGGTCACTCCATAGACCGCCGACGGACGCGCCTTGTGCTGAGTCGCCGAGTGCCGCCTTCCCGAGCCGTAGATGCCTGGAGACGCGCGCATCGTCACCATGGCCACCAAGCTGCCATGGCTGGGAGCGCCGCCGTGGCGCTACTGTTTCTTACCGCTCCGGCCGCCTCGCTCACCGAGGAAGGGCCGTAGAGATCCGCCATGGCCTAGCCTACCTAGCCTACCTAGCCTACCCAACCCAGCTTATGAATGGGAGCAAAGGCGCTGCCTTGGCCTACTGCCGAGCAGCCACCATGCCGCCGGACAGCCGCCGCCGTGGCCATGAGATGCACTGCCACCGCCCCGTTCCGGCCAAGCCCGACCAGTATAGGTCATTGGACCTCCACCAACGAACTCGCCCCTTCGTGGCGAGTAGGGAGCACCTACCCCATGGCGTCGTGCCGATCCAAGACACCCGACCGCCTAGACCTCGCCGGCGCGGCGGTGACCCGTGGCGCCGCCGTGCGTACGCGCGTTCCGGTGAAGGCGATTCGCCTCCGTACGATCTAGTTGACCGAGGAGCTCCGCCTCGTCATGCCGCATGTAGCCATCTATCTGGTTGGACCGAAGACCCTGCCTTGACCCCGTGTCGCGCGACCACCGACCCGCCGGAGCTCCCCGCGCACGTTAGAGCGTAGCGGGCTCTGCCATGTGATATGGTCGTCGCCAGCAAGCTCTTTGGCTTCGCCGCGATGCCAATCAAGGCGAATCAGACCCTTTTTACCCCATGGCGCCCGTGCTCGCCATGCCATCGTCCGCCGCCGGCACGACCGAGCCGTGCGCACCAGCACGCCATGCCTGGCCGCCCTACGCCACCTTGCCACCCCGACTAGCACCGGTAACCCTCGAGGATGCCTACCCGAGCGCCAAGGCATGGCCTTGGGCGCTGCTCGCCACCGCGGCTGCTCTGCCGCCCAGCGCCGTCGCCCGTCGCGCGTGCACGCGCACCGGTGCACAGGAGCCATCAAGCGAAGCCCTTGCCGCTACTTGTGACCGAGCCCGGAGTCGCGTGCCCTAGGAGCCACCGCCGAGCCGCCACCGCCGTCGGAAAGGGGCCTCGCCGCTGGTGAGCTGCCGCCGCGAGCAGAACAGAGGAGGATCGGGGGAAGAAAGAGTGGGAGCAGCTGCCGCCGCGTGGACCTGGTCCAACGTGAACTGGAGGCAGGAGGACTACGGGTGGACTCAGTCCACCATGGACCATGCGTGCGGTCCATAGACCCGCACAGGATGTCCACCGTGAGCCACACCTACCCGCACAGCCTGTAGACCGAGCCCGTTAGGAGCCCAGCGCGCCACGTGGAGACCTCAGGAGACAGACACGTGCCAGGGCCGGGCGGCCCAACCCGGCCCGTATCCAGCCCTGTCACGGCCCACCGAGCCCAGTATAGGTTGACCGTTGACTAGTCAACGTTGACCCGAGCCCACCTGTCAGTGACTTACGCCGCGGGACCCACCAGTCAGCCACGTTAGGTTCTGGACCGCTGACGTCGCCAGTGACGTCATCCCGACGTCATCGGTGGACCCCACCTGTAAGCCTCTGTTATCACTGGACCCGCGCGTCAGCGATGACGTCAGCAATGACGTCGCTGCTGACATCACCCTGGCCCTGCCTGTAAGCCACAGTGGCAACCGCAGCCAATCACGTGTCGCCACGTGTCAGCCTCAGGTTAAACCAGCCCTTTATCTTTTTCAGAATATGTTTTAAACTTCGGAAATTCGTAGAATATTCATACGAACTCGGAAAATTATGAAACAAGAGTCCAAATTTTTCTAAAAAGAAGCTCTACGTCATAGGCTTATCCATGAGTGCATTTAGAGTTTTTGAAGTTCGATTTGCTTCTTTGTGAATGTCTACATAGGAGTCGCTTATCGCGACTCTACGTCACGTTTCAGTCTTGGAAGAGAAGCTACGCAAGGAGGACTATCCGGAGTCAGTGGAGGACTTGCCAGAGGACCTTTGAGGTGCTCATTTCCCACCCACCTCGTAGATCCTATTACACATGCCATGATAGTTTGCTAGCGCTTTATTTTATGTTGCAATGCTATATGATAGGATTGCATGATTAGAATGCTTGTGAAGCCTTTTACCTTGTCGCAACCCATCACCTGCATACCCGCTGATAGATTTAGCCACGCCGCTTATTATATCTTGCCGCTATCGGTGCTGCTATATCTCACTTACATGTTATATATGATCCGGGATATATGAGCCGGGCGTTGAGTATGTTTGTGGGCGACTTTGGAGCCCGGTGACTGAGGTCATGTGGTGAGTGAGATTCGTGTATGCCTTGGGTGTGTGGTGAGGGTTGTGTCGACCGAGGCGGGGATCCACGACAGTCGCCGAGACGAAGTCTAGCCGGGGATTGTGCTTTCGGGCCTCTCCCACCTCGCCCTACCTGGTGGTGGGTAATTTGTGCGGTATTGGATACCCGGTGCTAACTCCCGTGACGGGACGAAGGCCGGAAAAGGAGTGCGTAAGATGTCTTGCTTGGTCATACCTAAGGACTTGTATCTTCGAGGACCGGGATCTTGGGAATTGGTGCTCACCTCACGTTTTTACGTTATGGGCGGATTGCGGATTGCCCCATCTACTTGGATGATGCCATACTTACTAGGAGGTAGCGGTTAGTGTTATATAGCGGATGGGCCCCGATGGCCTCCATCCCGCCGGAGACGGGGGGTTGATCTTGAGTCGCGGGAGTACTTTCGACACGTCGCTTTCCACGGTCTCGGTAGCGGCGGTGGTACTCCGGAGCTTCCCAGAGCCGAGTGGTTTGGTGGCATTGTCTAACTAGGTGGTCTCCGTATGTCATCCTAGGCGTGTGATCGGCGTCGATGATGGTGACCGTGTGGTCTTGAGTACACGCTCTGCAGAGTTGTAAATCTATACGTATAGTCCGGCCTTCGGGCTAGGACCTGTCTAGACCTGGACTACTTAGGGTTTGCGCCGGCCTTTTTGCCTGGACTACCCTTGGCTGCGCCGGTCTTTTGGCTAGGTTTTCTCGAGGTCCAACTTCTCCGAGTAGTGAGGGTGTTTTCTCTTCTCACCCCGAGTTGAGTGTGGTTTGGGGATTACGTTTGAGAGCCCGAGAGGGCCGAGAGCCCTAGGGCATTAGAAGGAGTTGAAGGGCCGTTCCGTCGAGCGCCAGTGGTGAGGTATGAGATGTGTTGTGGGAATGGATCTGAGCTTTGTATGATTTTGGTTTGGGCATTACACCAGGGTTGGTGTGATGCTAGGGATGGTAATTAAAACTTGTGTATAAATATTTATTTAACTCGATGCTTGCATAGGAAACTACAAACCAAATATAGGCCTTTTTTGATATATCCTTTGCATTCCACAAAGCACCACAAAGCAAAGCAAAGCATAGGGTGGGGAAATAGCCGTACTCATTGTACCGAAAGTCATTTTTAGTTTGCAAGGTGAACTTCATTTTGCTTGGAGGGTTAGATGGTTTCGTGCCTACGCTCAAGCCGAGGATGGATGATGACGCTTCCGCAACGTTCTTCTAGCCGTTTCTCGATGATCTTTGCGTGACTCTGTTTTGCTTCGCCAAGAGGCGATGTAATAATAATACCCTCCTATTTGTACTCTTTTATTCGAAGTTTGACTCAGAATCGACCGTGAAGTTGAATAATGTGATGGAATGATCCTCGGAGACTATCATGTTATACATCAATGCGTGAATTTCCTTCGTGGAAATTTGGGGATGTTCAGGTAGCCATGTCCAAAGGTTGGCAACAAGAATTATTATCTAATTGATTATTTATAGCTCACATAAAATGTTGCTTGATTTTATTTGCATTACATAAAATCAAAGGAAGACCCAACTCATGCATGGTAATTTAATTATGCAAAGTGCTCAACAAAATTTAAGTAGGTGCTACTTGTGCAACTAGGGTAGGTTCCTACATGTCACATCACCATGCATTGGCCCCTTTTAAGAAAAATTTTAAAAAGTTGGGATTTTTCGGATTGTGTGGAAGGCCGGGTTGTTACAGATTGGTTTTGCCCATAGGGAAGAATTTTGCTAGAAAGGCCTTCGAACATTTCTTCCATGTGTTGATTTCTTCTTTATTGGAGTAAAACCATTGCTTCGCTCTCCCCGTCAGTGAGAATGGGAACAAGTGGAGTAGTATGATGTCCTGAGAGAAGTCCTTGATGGTGAAAGTGCTACCAATCTCTAGGAAATACTGAAGATGATCACTCGCATCTTCATGTGCCTTTCCACTGAATAGAGTAGCTTGGACCATGTTGATGAGGCTTGGCTTGAGCTCGAAGTCAAGATCATTGGTTTGAAGTGTTGGGCCAGTGCGAATGTTCTCAATGCTTGGAGCCGAGAACTCATGTAGTGTCTTCTATAGCTTCAGAAACTGGTGTTGAGCTTCCTCTTGATTGATTTGATTCTGATGAATGAAGTGTAGTGAATCACAACCAATCCTGTAATACCATGTATAAGATATAAACAAAGACAAACAAGGGTAAGCCAGCTAAAGCAGTGGTGCCTAGTTATGATTTTGTCAATAAGTATCTATTTATCAATTTTCTCTTGGTAGCCATTTATTTCCTCCCCAGAAATGCTTGTTGGTACTCCTTAATGTCACCGCCAAGGGTGAAGTTAATCTCACCCATGATATGCCGCCAGGAGCACCATTGTGGACATTCAATAGCATCACCTTAATACTAGGTTCTCATCCCTAGCAGCAATCACTGTTGCATTTCATCGGGAGTAATCCAGGTGTCATTATTTATATTTTACCATAGGGAGGAAATATATGGTTGGCTAGAGATAATTGATAAATATGAACTTATGACAGAATCAATCACATAGCACTTACTTTAATAGGGTAAGCCAATAATGGTATATGATAATGATAACTTAAGCGTAGGTTACATGTAGAGATAGGCATAGACTACTCACTAGCTGGACTAACAAGAGACTAATTAAGAGATTGAATCCTTATGTACCTTCTTATTTACTATGTCATTCATATACTCTAGCACATATTGAATCATGTATAGCATAGCAATTCTTTATCTATGCATAATGAAGATTAATAAGGAAGATCAAGAACAGAGCAAGACTACCCTCATAATTATGTTCAACTTGTCCCACAGACGGAGAGTGTACTACAAAGGACTCAACAGGAGTATCACATCCGCGATCTACTACATGACCCAGAATGTAAGATGCATTTGCAGGCAAATAGCATATAAGCACCAGGCTTACATAACACCTACCACCTAACTCACTTGAATTGAGCGAGGCACTCTACGAATAAATGCATAAACTCATCATCAATCATGACTATATCAAATATACTACTACAGCAAACTAGGAACATAATAAATAGAAACATATTATTGAAATAGAGTAAAGTCATAAATATAGAGGGGATACAAGATTATGCCAACCTCCAGATTACTTAAAGATCTAGAATCCAGGGCTAGCGACACCCGAACTCACTTGAATCTAACTAGCTAATCTAGAACTAGAACTATTGAGCAGCTATCCTAATCTCTGGTGGAGATGATGATCTCTAACTTCTCTTCTTGATCTTCAACAGGCTTCTCCTCTTCTTCTCTAATTTTTTCTTCAGCCCTGGGGGTAGGGGTCGACTTATATAGGGGCCTAGGATGTACCGGAGCCCTCGGATCAAACTAACATTGAACAACGGAGGAAATGCAATCCTTGAGGCAGTTGAGAACCAACGTAGCAACGGGGAGACCGACAGGTGGGGCCATAGGTTAGCCGACCTACAGGTGGGGTCGGTCGACCTATCCCAATGACAGTGGGTCCCATCTTGCGTGGCGTGGTCTCTCATGTCTTCTGGATTCTTCTTTCGTTGATGCCCGATTGGAATATGCTTTTTATACCCGGTATCTTGGATATTCCTTTCTCTTTTTTTCTGTTTAATCCTTGAAAAATTACAGTTTCACCAAAACTCATGGAAATTGTCGGAGTTTAAAACCCTAAGTCCATGTTGGTTACCATTTCTATGCATTTTTCAAGTTAAGTTGACAGATTCTTGATGAACGTTAACTACCGTCAACAGGTGTCTAGTCTGATTTTTGAACTAATAGTATGCTTTAGTAGATACTTGGTTATTTTGTTGGGCTAACCCCTGTAGAAAATTCTCAAATTCAATCTAGGCAAATCAAGAGATGAATCAGAGATGAAGCAAGGCATATGATGAACTCTAATAACTCGCACAAAGAAGACACAGCTCATCCTTCGTAGATGGAAGAATTGTAAGTATCAAAGTTTATCTACTTCTGCTGCAAGTTATCTTTTCCTTGAACCGTGCTAGAATGCAACAAAAAATAAAATTTGTTATGAAACATGATAAATGAAAACTATGCTAAAGTAATCCTAAAAACCATCCTTTCATTAGCATAGATGAAATTCACATAGATTATGGACAACTCATATTTCAAACCTGTTATATTCCCTCAGGTATGTGTCCATTAACATTTTGCAGGAAAGAATGAATATAAGTTGTGTCTGTTCATGGTTTGGTATAAACCTAAAAACTCAAACTAAACCACCACTTCAGCTATGGAACCAAGAAAAAGAAGATGAGTTCCATAAAAAGGATAAAATAGAAGAACTCACTCATAAGAAGTGGACAAACAAATCAACAGGGCACAAGTAACGTCAAAGACATCCTAGCAATGAGCTTTCCCTAGACTCAAGCTAGGATGGTGATGATGAGCAGGATACAACTTACCTAGCCAAGCTGATGCCTGCTTTCACCATCTTTGAAGACACCATCTCGCATGTCGGCAACAAGGATCAGGATGACGTGATGTCACTACATCATGACATGCATTCTTGTGCCAATAGACGTTGTCCATCAATAGTGGATTTGTCGATCGTGACTCGAAAAGGCGTGAACAACCATGGTCGCATGACGACATCCCTAAGTCATTGGAAGGTGAAGCTTTCATACAAGTACCAATGAGGTTCCCTCCTTGACCATCAAGATGGCTGGCAAACAAAGAAGAACAACTCTCTGCCATGCCATTAGAATCAAAGACCATCAAGGAGGAACTTGAGTTTACATCTCCAATGAACACCAATTTGTTGACCATGAATCAATCAAAATCATCAAGAAAGGTTGACGAGAGAAGAACATGCAACTGTCTGCATCCTCATCCCATGGAAAAAATGGTACAAAGACAAGATAAATGCAAGGGAGAGGTCTTGCTCAACAAACCTAAAACCATGAGCCCTCACCAATGTAAATCGGTATGTATCTCATATTTGTTTTTCCATACAACTTTTTGATTTTGAAATTTTGCACGTTTAGCTTTCAATCGAACTCTTCTTCTTCATGCATAATAACTTAAAACAATCTTGTCTTAAGTTATGAAAAGAAAAATTAATAATAAATACATATAAAAGAAATAAAAAATTGCTCATATTACTTATTTGCATAATAAAAGTTGTGTTAGCTTAGTTTTTCTAAGAAAGGTGTTGTCAAGGTTTTTTCGCACCCCATAAAACACCTCTATGGAGTGTAACAACCCATGAGATGCTTAGTGTGGTGGCAATAAAGCCCCTACCAACTCATTTTGGAACTACTAAACTTTAATTCCCTCTCTAAAAAAAGTCTTCCACAAATATATAAGAAAAAAAAATATATTATTAACAAGCACATGTTCCTAGGACAAGTTCCCTTTGAGTATTCTTGGTCACTAACCATTATTGCAGGTTAAGATTTAAAAATGAAGGATGCACAATATCTAAGAACATGGGAGTTACTATACACTCTGAGGGACGTTTCAGAATTCACACTTGACTTTAAGTGTTGAGTGACATAGAAGTCCAAGTGTGGGGAGGAAGGTTGACTCCTTTAAAGATGATCCAACTATGCTCTTCCTCCTCTTAGGCTCCCATCGCTTGAGCACGTTGGCTTGCAATCCATCTACTCACTATTACTTTGTTTCTATAAGTTTGAATGTGTTTACAACTTCCATGTCTAAAAATCAAAATTAAAATGTAAAATAAAATTAATCCCCGTGAAAAGAAGTAACGGTGAATAATAAAATAAAAACACACGGGATAAATGTTACGTACTAATTAAAATGTTAAAACTAACACATCTGTAGCATAGAAAATAACCTTTAGCTCTATGACAACACTATTCTTGCTTCAAATCTACATACATTCCTTCGGGTATGTGTTGTCCACTAATCTTCTAGCAGGAATAAAACAATGACTGAAGCAGAAGGTCCAAACAAGATGCCAAGATCCACAAAAGAAAGAACAAAAGATGGCATCACAAAAGGATAAGAAAGAAGGAGTACAAAATAGGAGACAGGATTCTCAGGAACAGTTCAAGCAAGGGAAGTTTCAAGCAAAAGGAAAGGACCGCCAAAGTCATCATGGTGTAGTCATGCTTCAATAACAAAGGTAACATCTTAAGTGGTCATTATTTAAAAATCTTTCCTTTGATCTTGGTATGCACATCAATGAAAAAAACATGTTTGAGTTATAACTTTGTTTGATTCAACCTGACTCATTCAACGTGTCTTGTTCTTTAAGTTTGTTCATGACATCTCTTTCTTGATCTCATAGTCTTAATCAAATGAGATAAAATGTTGCATATCTTATCTCTAGAAGATGATAGTCATAATCATATAAGGTTTGATACAATATGTAAAGTTGGACAATCCTTCCATAGGTTAAGCAGGTCAACCATTTTATTTGCCAATACATTCAAATGCTACATTCATGCTCATTTAATCCTTCCGATCTTATCACCAGCGTTATAAGAATGAATAAGGCAAATAATAACAACCTTATCATATTCAATGTGCCAAAGGTTAAAGAAGAATAAATAGAGTTTTGGTTCTGTTGATGTTTTTCCACCGATAGAACCCATGCACTTGATCTCTACATTGTCTTTATGACCGTAACGCGAGAGTTCTAACAAAGTGTGGGGAGTCGATCTCCCAATTTCTACAAGTGAAAGTTTTGGATCTGCAACAATGATGCACATGCACACTAAACAAGATGCTATCAGTTTCCTCTACTAATGCTTTACTTAAACTTGGTTTGACATCTCATCCCATCTTCTTGGTACATGTGTGCTACTTTGATATGCTTCTTATGCAATCTTAAAATGAACCAAGACCATAATTCAATTAAAAATTTTAAAAAGCATGTCTATAACATTTCTGAGATAGAAGCTTGCATAGAGTTTGTTCCATATACTTATGCTTGTGGGAAAATATCTTTATAGGACAATCATATTGACTAAGATGTTGTGGAGTGTTATATAGCTCTGGCCTAGAAATCCTTCCGGTTCTAGTCAAAGTGCTTGGAGATTTTGTTTTAAAAATAATATAAAACCATAGTGTCACATACTCCTCAATGGTGAGAAATTCCTACCAAAGCCATATGAAAATCTTACATATTTTAAACCTTATACATATGCTGCTTGTAATTGTGTTGAGTTTGGTCAAACCTTGTGACCCTTGCTGAGAAATTTGCCGTGCTCCCAAGATCAAGATCACATGCACACCACCAAAATATGCACTACTCCTACACTATGAGTAGTCGCAAAAACATGCTTTCCATTTAGATCCACCCAAAAATGCTCTACTCCTACACTAGGAGTAGGCAAAAAACATGTTTGATAGGTTTCCACCCGAGTAAAAATGCTCTAAGTTTTTGTTATATCTCTCTTAAAACTTTATTACAAAAAGAGACATGGGGCTATGCAAAAATTTATAAAAATAGACACAAAGATGTCCAAAATATTGAAAACAATAGGTACAAAGATGCCCGCCTAAATAAAAAGAAGAAAGAGAGAATCTGAGATAGCCCTTGTTCTCACAAAAATGTTTCCAAGTTCCAATAAAGAGAGATATGTTTTCAAAGAGCATAATAGTTTAGTTTATTTATTTTATATAGCCACCAAATATTCCACACGCATGCACATATTGAATCCTTATTTTGACTTTATAATATATGCAATGCAAGTATGCCTTCGTATTTTTCCTTACCTAAAGCTCCACATAAACCTTTTAGAAGTAGGATGACAAGAAAAGAAGGCATTGCTATGAAGTGCCTTGGTCGGGAATCGGACACCATTGAGCGATTTTAGAGTACCATTTGAGGAGTATAAAGTGAACTATGCCTTTCTTGTCAAAACCTTAAAAACTCCAAGTTCTTGAGATGTGAATTTGGGAACATGACTTAGCTTCGAGAGCTATTCCACTTTTAGGATATATGCCAATACCACAAATCCAACCTGTGTAAGGAATGTTTTGGAATAAGTTTTTATGTTGGCTGTATATCTTAAGATGTTATGTTTGTGTTTACTTTTATCGTACTCTTTACTCGAGGATGAGCAAAGAGCAAGTGTGGGGAGCTTGTTGACGGCTGCTATTGCAAACATAAACCATCAATTTAACCTGCACAAACACTTAATTCAATCGCCAAACATAGGTCTAGGGGTTTATTAAACTACCAAGTTCCACATGTTTTGGTGAATATGTGAATGCGGGGAGGATTTATTCGAGAAAACAGTCCCGGGACCACCATCATACACTCCAAATAGGCAAACCGACATCACCTAGTGAATTATCTTGTGACTATTGATGCAAAATGTGGCACTGTGTCTAACACACTACAAGTCGGAAGAAGCTAGCTTCACACAACCAAGCCCGATCGGTTGAGTTCCAAGCGTGCCGATCAATTTGACACGAAATTGACAAGGAATAAAAGAGGATCGATAATCTCGGGTGGAACATGCGGGTGTTGCGGACGGTTTCAAATATGCAGCTCATCGAGCCAAATTGGACATCAAACAGCTAGAAAGCTGCGTGTCAATCGGTAAAGCACAGAAATCGTTAGTTTTCCATAATGTAAGCAAAACAATACATAACACCGATTCTTTAGCATGTGGTAGTCAATGCAATTAAATAAGCCATGCAAATGTGTGATTCGAGCATCTGAAACATCAAGCTTACTAAATATTGACAAAGAAGCAACACATATACATAAAGCTAATCCAAACATTAGCAAAAGAGATCTAGATCAACTAGTCCATTGCATGACTACATCTCCCTAAACCCTTTTCACCTAAGTCACCGTCCACCGCATGATGATCAACAGATGCTAGAAACTAATGCCAGATAGATCCACATGTACACATTACTCATGAAGCTTAACCACAAGATTGCGCTAGTAAGCCAATCCATGACGTTTAAAGGGTAACTCATAAGAATACACCTAATCTAAATAACAAGATGCATAGATCTAATCCAACTAGTCCACCGCACGACTAATCTTCCTAAACCCGTCCAGCATAAACCCAATCATAGGGTTTATGCCACTCTTCACAACTAGACTAATCCACCGCGACGATACAACCTAGAAGCAAAGAGCTAAAAGCACTTCATTACTTAAACAGATACATAAATACTTCCTACTCGTGAAAGCATAACCAAACTAGTTGATTAACCGATTCAGGGTCCATGAAGAAGGAACAAACGAGCCAAAACACAAACAAACCAATCAGATTGATCTGAATTCTAGTGCACCGGATGACTAGCACTAAACCAACCCAAACTCGCAGATGCGCGCAAGACGATACCCAGCTCTGTCAAGCATCTACTTGCATCCAACAGGCTTGAACCCGCAACATGTGACGATCAAGATTGATAACCCTTTGGCCAATATAAGCATGAGATCTAATCATCTAAGCAACATCAGTATGAATCAAGCATTGAAGACAAATAAATCTATAAAGATCTAAGGCCAAAGCTTATCAGATCGGGCAAAAAGTGTTGTAATGATAAATAATCATAAAGCATCAATAACACATGATAGCTTAATGTATCTATTAGATTAGCCAAATCTAGCAGAGCCGATAACTAATCCCTGAGCCAAATCTGCGCCTGCCGCATGACACCCAATTCAACCATGAATCGATAACTATCTTGCTTTACTTCAATCCACCGCATGATATAAAGTAAAACTAAGACTTCCTGCTACTAAGCTTAAATCCACCGCATGATACTAAGCAAAGTAAAACAAGACTACTTGCCATCTGATCTAAATCCACCACATGATACTAGATAGATAGACAAGGTTGCGGTACTTACGGTCGACGGATCGATTGGCCCCTCGTAGACTTCGGCGACACACGCATGGACTCAATTTTGGCGGAGCCGGTTGATTGTATTGATTGTTGAATATCTCTTTTACAATAGCCGGGGTCTCATATTTATACCCAAGGCTTGACACGAGTTTTAATCGAACACGACTTAAAATTACTAAAGAATATTCCTAAACCAAAGATAACTTGGGCTTCAATCTTTTCTTTATCGCTTGGAGCCTGCATTGCTTCCTTGTCCGATGTGGCAATCATCAAATCTTTGGTTCTTTTCGACCCGAGGTCGATCGCACCCTTCAACGGACTCTACGTTTCTCAACCAAGCCACCGCCGAAAATAGATGACGTCAGCTTCTCCGATCTCCGATTTCTCGGTAGCCTTCAACGCATTCGGCAGATCACCGAACCCTGATTTGATGACGTCACCTCTACCGAACGCTGACTTTCGATCTCCCCAGCCTTCATTTCAATTAGCAACACACTGGCCCATGACTGGGCCGTCTTCTGAGCTCTTCGAGGCCCAAAATTTGGTGTTAACACATGCCCCCAATTTTGGGACAAAATTGATTTTATTCCAAAATTACTCTTCAAAACCGCCGTCATTTGCCTTCAACAGCCATCTTCATCTCCTACCTAGTCGGTTTTCTTTTTACTTTTCATCTTTAGCTTCCCCCCGAATCAACGAATATTCTTCTTGCCGATTAATACTTCTGTTCTGTCGATCTGAATATTAAATACCTTCGGCAATTGTATTTGATCTCCAAATCGTTCCCCTATTTCCTTGGGGTAGTCGATACAGCCACGTCTCCTTATAAAATAAACCTGCAACCACACGGCGCATCATCAATCTTCTCCTTCCTCTCCCGTTCAAAGGCATACGAAGAAAAAAACCCCTTCTCGAAGAGAGAAGAAACCCCCATGGTGAGCCACATCGACCAAGGTGAGCACCCAGAGGAGGAGATTATTTTCAGCGGGGAGGCGTCGAATCAACAGCATGCGCATGGACACAGGCAAGTCTCCGTTCTTAGCCTATCCTCTGGCTTGATTTTCATCTTGGAACAATATTTTCCGCCATGGCATCTATGGCTTCGATGGCACTGTAGCTCTAATACTTTTCTTTCCGGATTTGCCAAGGTCTCCTGTTGGTAATCCTTCCGATCCAACAATTGATGATGTCCATCGCCTCAAACAACAGTTGCAAGAGATGCAGGATCTCTATTTCGGAGCTATCAAGAAATTGGGCATCAAAGAAGCCCAACACGAAAAAGATATGCATCTGCTCCTCACGGCTAATGACAGTAAGCCTCATAATCTCCTGACTAATGATCTTCATAAGGCGTCATTATGACCGTAACCTTGCTTGCAGAACTTTCCACACGCCTCGCCCAACTAGAGGCGGCGGCGACCAGTGCTGCCGATGCCATCGGTGCCCGAGGTGAAACACCTCTACAAAATCTTCAAGACATACCGACCTGTGCCGAGGAAATTGGTTCCCCACGGGATCCGCCGGTACTACCGCAGGATTGGTAGCCATGTCTACTCAAACCGGGAGGGACTACTCTCTCCTCATGCCCGGCTTTTGTGACGGCAATCTTCCATATGAGCTAGACGATGCGGAGTATAGGTACCAAAGTCATGCCGCTGCCATCACTGATGGAACTCCCCCTCAGATTATCATTGATAGGATGTTCTCAGATAGTTTGCAAAGATATGCAATGTAATGAGGTCCTCTGGCAATCTTTTGTATCATGATGTTCTTTTTTCGTTTCACCTTGTGTTCAGATTAGCAATCTTTACCGCTTGCAATTCTCTGTTTTCCATGCTTTTGGTAAACCCCCGATTTTTTGCAGTATGCATAATCCACTGATCCTTCTTTACTGATAATATCTGAGAGAATTAACCGCTTCATATTCCTTATTTATTTTCCATGCCAAAACCGTCCGGTTAATTCCTCCAATCAGAATAGGTGGCCGGTTGCGGCTCCCGAGATATCTGTCACGGCCATATTTGCTACAAATACCAACCCAGGGAACCACGATCTTTCAATCTAGCAGTTGCCTTTTCTTTTCTTCTCGCCCTCTCCGCTTTCATCCTTTAGGCGACTCCAAGAACCAAGAACCACCACCACCAATGGCCGATCGCAACGAGCATGACAAGCGCTACGGGGAAGGGGTTCCCCGCGGTGGCGATCGTCGCCCGCCGGGACGACGCAGACGGGGTAAGATCGATTCCTCGGTTATCTTAAAACTGCACTGTTCATCTTCTTGAACTTCTTTGCCGTTCTTGATTCTACTAGGGAACTCTTCCGCTTTGCTAACTGTCCCGGTGTTATGCGGCTTTGCCCTATACGCCACCCGTTCCGGCTTTTTGTTTTGGTGCCTGTTCCGGCGCCTGCTCTTCCGGTGCCTTATCCGGCGTCTGCCTCCTCGAGTCCCACGGATCCTCATCGGAGTTCGAGGGCTACAATAGCTACTACGCCCGCCGCTACCGTCGCGAACTGCAGGAGAAGACGAGCTTTACTCGGAGGCGACAAGGGAGCTCGGCTCGAACGCCTCGATCGCGAGCATGAGAGGGCCCGGGTTCATCGAGGCTCGACGATAAGTATTTGTTTTTTCGCCCCCCGATTGTCGCTTCGAGATTCATCTTGTAACCACCATTATCTTGTAGCGGCTCACGCTCACGCTTGGCGGCAGTAGCACGCACGGCGGCGTCGGACGCCCGCGCCCGACACACTTGGAGGCAAATGTCCTCCGGTTCGCAACAACATCGGCGGCCGACGGGCGAAAACGGTGCAATGCCCGGTGGCTGCGGAGGCCATGGTTGGAGAGATCGCTCTCCATGGCGTTCGCCGGTGTCACCACCGGGCTGGCGGCGCTAGCGAGCAGGACCGGCACCGACCTCTCCATCTACGCTCCTGGCTTCCATGGAGGCCCTCCAGGCGGGGATGAGCAGGCGGAGTTGGAAGGGCGGTTCCAGGCTCATGCCGACGCCATCGCCAACTCCACCGATCCTCAGACCATCTGATACATACTGACCCGATGTCAGAACGAGAGTGGCCCAATCTTCACGGCAGTAGGTCTATAAACTTGATAACTTGTTGGAGAACATCGGAGATAACTAGCTTTATACCTGGCCAAGGTTGGATGTGACCAAGCGACGGGGAGAGAGGCAACCAAAACCACGAAGACTTCGACTTGATCTCCAAAGCGACCACAGAACCAACCGAGCTAATCCACACAAGACGGGGCAGCCATCTTTGGAACCCGTAGAGCATGAATTAGTGGACCTCAGAGAGATCTCTTCACAAGTCCAAGAAGAACAAGGAAGAACAGGGGTTGAGTAAGCACTCGGCAGTTCGGCTGCAATATCACTTGGATTAATCTCAAATCATCAAAAGTTGTTGATAGCTTACACATAGGGGGGTATTTATACTAGGAACAACCCTCCTAGATAGGTATAAACACGAAAACAAAGTGGATACGATGCTAATGTGAAAGGACTCCACGAGGATGACCTTCTGAGTTGTTCCCGCGTGACTGTTTGACTTCAGAGCGGTCTTCAGTGTTTTGATCATAACTCCTTCTAGGAAACTTCAAATGACGTGGTGCTAGATGCGTTGGAAAGCTAACTCGATAAGCTTTCCAACCATGTATATCATGCACCATGAAATATTGTAGAATGGTACAGTTTTGCACATGAACTTCAGCTTCATGAAAATGCCAATTTCTGCTTCAAGATATTACCGATTTCTGGAGTAGCCTTCACAAACATATGCATATCTTTATATTGAAAAATCCTATGATGTCGATTCTGGTGCCATTGGAAAGTAGACTTCAATAGCTTTCCAACAAGTCCTCATGCGTGTTGGCGTTTCTTAACGCAAACAGAAAGAGTTCCGCAAGCGCACGGAAATGCCATCGTAGCTTTCACCCGGAAGTATTCAGGGTATCGTATTTCCACAGGGAAGGCATGGTGCAAAAGTCTCTAACAGAAACATGGACATGATACATGACTTTATGGTAGACCGAGGCTCACAACAGGGATGAAACAGGATAGGTAAGGATAACTTGACACACACACTCGAGCAATCTCAAGGATAAAGAAAACCCTAAACTGGAGTAGGCCTATCCTATATAGTTGTGCAAAGAACAAGTTAATGATCATACAAGATATAAGGACAGAGGTAGATGGACGGGGAGATGCCCGCAGCTGGTGCGCCCGGCCGATAGACACTTTCGAACTCCTACTCAATACCCGGGACGTGGAGGAGTGCTAGGGGACGGACAGGGCTGTCACCACCTGCCGCCTACCTCACTACCGTAGGGTACCGACATATCCCGAAGGCTCCCGTGCACTCGGGCTCCATGCCCGCGTGCACTAAGGAACTACCCATACCCCCCATGGACTCTGACCCTACGGATCAACGAGCTAGAATATGGGCAAACCCGAAGGTACGACAGACCGCCATCTAAACTCCATGTTATAAATTGTATGAATGATTAAGCACAAGTTCTATATGATGGAATCATAACATAGAAACTATAGCCTAGTTCATATGCAATGATTATATCATGAGGAACTATACTCTAGTTCTATAGCACAACTATAATGATAAGTAAGAACAAGAACATAATGAAGAACATGACATGAAGAACAATGAGTTGCTCATGCCAAGGATCTCCATGATGAACTTGATCTTGTATTGCATCTTTGCCAAGCTCCTAGCTCTAACCAATAAAAGTAAAAGAGATACAAGTGTGGAGGGAGAGGCTCTTGTGTGGTGTGTGTTGAGAATGGAGGCCTCCCCATCTACTTATACACATGAGAGGTCGGTTTCGGTAGTATTTTAGGAAAGCACCTCTGGAAACCGCCTCTCCTCGCATTAATGATACCGCCCGAAGAAGGGCGGTTCAATTGGTGGAACCGCCCGGTCCGGCGGACCCACTTCGATCCGGCCGGGACCGGGCTCGCTCTCTCGCAGAACCGCCTTTGGCGTGTGGGCTTAATGGGGCGGTCCTCATCGCTAATCGCCGGGTGCTTTGGTCCACTTGTTCTTTGAAGTGGGCTTTCTCTATTTCCCTTGATTGCGCATTTCTGGAATATGTGTTCTGCTTTGCGCTTTCTTCTTTACTTCATGCATTTCCACTTGTTTTCGACGTTTGTCCTGCAAAACATGTTTTCTCGAGAAACAAGTGGAACGGGGTCATAGCATATGTATATGTGTCATAAGTGTGCTTGTTTCTCCGGATTTGGATAAAAATTGGCGGTATAAAATGGTCGATAACGACCGCCAACAATGCGCCTTCATAGCTTTTGTATATCAAAATTTATGACTGTTTCTTTGCAACTACCGATTCTCGGGAGAAACCGCCGATTCTCGGGAAAAACTACCGATTCTTGTGTTCTTCTTTAGTGAACCCGAGCAAAGACAACATACACGAATTAGGTAGCATAAAATTCTCATTAGTTTCTAATTGAAATTCGCAAAGTAGCGCGTGCACCTTGTATTGGAGTTTTGTAATAGATCTATTAAAGACTTTGGTTGATGTAGTGATCGGAGAAGTAGCTAGCGAGGTCGCCATGGTTGGCGTGGTCATATCATCCTCCCTCCCTTGAAAAGCAGCCGTCCTCGACTCTAACACTTGTTGTCCAAATAATTGTTCGAAGCGAATGACAAGTAGTGTCGTGATAACATCACGATCTTCTTCTTCCATCACGGCAAGGTGTTTGAATCTATTGGCATGGTCACATCATCCTCCCTCCCTTGAAGAAAAGTCGTCCTCGACTTTTGTTTACTCGAAATCAGTCTAGAAAAAATAGAGGGTGGATGTACATCATAATTCCAATAATCTTTCACTTTATTTTGTCCATTTGTTCCATTACAATTCATATGCACATTATTATCTTTTCCACGTTTGGGATATTCTCTCAACCTAGGCAAAACCTGCAAATAACTTTGAAGATGGAAGCACAAAAATTTCTTTCAAGCCAATCATTTGATTCATATTGTCATATTTCATCTTCGCAATGTCAAGCTTTTTATCAAGTCGATGTTGAGCATTCATGGCATCCCAAACATTATTGTGGCTTAATTGATTTATGAGTTTAGAAGTTTACCTTTCAACCTTAATTCTCCTAGATGTGGATGAACAACTTTTATGTGCATGAGCATTGCATTGCCCAGGATTTCTTTCTTTCAATGGATTGTATGAGCATGATGACAACATTAATTGTTTAAAATCACAAGCACCAAGCAAATGTTGTATCTCGTAAAAACTTATCACTTTGTTTTTCACTCAACATTTTTGACTCTAAGTCAGCAAGCTTGTCATATGTTACACAAATTACATAAACTTGGAAGATATTTACAACATGTTCTCCAATTAAAACAAAAGTAAACTTGTAGCTATGAGCAGTACATGTAACCAACTCGAACAAGGTGAAGTTTGTCGGTATATGAAGTGTTGCAAGAAACTTTCAAAGCACAAAGACTCTTCTCAAAATAAAATTCATCACTTGTATCAACACGAGATTAGTCAAATCAGCACAAAGGTTTTGATTATGTTCTATTCTTTGAAACAAGATAATGTCATGAGTATCCAATTCTATATTACCAAATTTATTTGTATGCAAAGAATCAGATATATTAGTGCAAAGCATCATGTATATGAGCCATATCACTGCATAGAAAAGATCATGTATAACTGAACATTGGTTGTCAACTTGCACAATTTCAGCAAAGGTATAATCATGTGACACTACCAAATCAGCACAAGTACTATGGTCAATTCTATTTGAAACATGTTCTTTATCATAATTACTCACCACTATATTTTGCAAATTCAGATATGAATTACTTTCATTACCATTCAGACTTTGTGGTAGTGCAAGTACCATGGATGATGCTTCTGAAATCTTACCACAATCCTCATTATGATTCAGACTTTGGACAGCACACAATTTCTTTGAATACATGGATACCGTCTCACTTCTCTCAAGAAGTATGGAGTTGTCATGAGCAGCCATCTCTCCCTCGTTCTCACTGTAAACCTGCACAATTGGAAAGAAAACACTAGAGGTAGAGATGAGAGTGTTAATTTCAAAAATATCATCACATTGCTTGCATTCTAACTTTTTTTTTTTCGGTGGTGTATCCCTCACACTCACATTGTTGTTACTCTCATTGTCATAGTGGGTGGAAACACACAACTCACTTTTGCTTTCACTCTCTCAGTTTGGGTATGTGGCTCTCATTCTCATATGGGTTTTGATGCACAATCACTTCAGCATCTTGTGAAGCAACATATACATATGTGTCATACTTCATGTTCTCTAATGGCATTGGAGCAGCAATTGTTGCAAAAGAATCAAGAACTAAAGCCTCCTCAAATGATGTTGAGCTTGCATCACATGAAGTGGAAGCATTTTCATCGGTGTTGCCTTCAATCTGAACTTTAGGCTACATGTTACACAATAAAATTTCAGCATCAATGTCCCTGTCCACCAATTGATCTTCCTCATCGAATATTGGGGGCTGGTCATAATTAACCACATCCTTTTCATCATGAACCTACGTCACACAAGAAACACAACTAGAAGAAGGCATTATCATGTTAGTAGTAAATAATTCCTCACATGAGTCCTCTTCTTTCTCACTCAATTTTGGTGTATCTCTCTCACAAAGAATTTTGTGGCTCTTGTCCTTAAATATGGTGGAATCTCTCTTGTTTTTATGCTGGTCTCTCATGCTTTTTTTTGTTTGGTGGCGCTCTTTCTCACATATGGTGGAATCTCTCTTCTTTTCATTTTGAGCTCTCACACTCAATTTTGGTTGGTGGCACTCTTTCTCACATGAGTGTTGCTGTCCATAGGACCTTCTCTCTTGTTGAATTTTTCTTTTGGTGGAACCACAATAATCTTCATCACCAATATTCACACGGGAGAACATGGCATTGGGTTCACTCAATTCTTTTAAATCAGCCTTCCTATCCATCAAAACTAATCCCTCTTTCCCGGTGTCTTGGTTCTTTGAGGCTGTGGAGTTTTATTTGGCTTTGAAAACACTCCTTCACTATTTTTGTGGGTCACTCGAAAGTGTTTCTCACTCTCTCGTTGTCTTCTTTTCAGATCATTCTTCAAAATCTTATGAGCACCTTCCCGATGTTGTCCACTATGGCCAAATAGACCACCATGAGATTTGGTTGGGCTATGTGGTTGTGGAGCACGACCACGCGGTGTAGGAAGACGTTCATCGAACATCCTCTCCATGCTATGCAGCAATGAGTTTTTAAATTGACGTAACACAGCTCGTGAGACTAGTGGTTCTTTTTCTCTATGTCCACCACCACGAATACTTAAATCCAGTCCTGCCATGTTCGGATTTATGCAAGAAAAGTAGAATGGGTAAATTTGTAGAATCACTCGATCTCACCTCTTACTTACCCAAGTTCTTTCCTGATCTCAAGGACCGTGTTGGTGCTGTTGTCGGCAGCTTCGACGGAGGTGGTAGAGAGGTCGTAAGGATTACGAATCGAATGTCCCGGTTCAGGTTTTGGTGGAGCTATAGGTGGCTAAACAAGGAGGGCTACGGTACTGCCAACTATACCTGCGCAAAACTAGCCCGGCCCGAGCCCGACGGGTTTTGGCCCGCCCACGAACCTTACTGGACAGGGCCTAGGCAGAGATCTTGAAGCCCGGTAAAATTTTTCTTGGCCCGAACCCGGCCCGAAATACATTTTTAGCTATTTTGTAGTGTTAAATTCGCGGGAAGCCCGCCCAAGACCGGGCCCGGCCGAGCCCGCTAAAAAAAAGCTAGGCCCGACTTGCCCAGTGGGACGTCATGGGCAGGATTTTTTCGGCCCGAAATAACCGACTTTTTTTTCAGCCCGGCCCAAACCCGACCCGGCCCGAAAAATGCTCAGGTTTACTGCCAACCGAGTGGTTTGATGTGCTCAAAAGATGTAAAGTTGCAGCTATCAAATTTTCCACCAACTTCAAGATGCAAACTAAAATTTTCAGCAACACACTTCTTCCTTCAAATTCTTTTCACTTCTCTTTTTTTAATCTTTCTTTTCCTCTTTCTCTTTCCTTCTTTTTGATTCTTTTTTTCACTTGTTTTTGGCTCCTTTTTTTCACTAACAGGGGTGCGGATAACAGCTGGAAAAATGAACGATATATATGTAACGGTGGTGATTAGCAACTAGATGAACACAAAACAGTACCGGCAAAGGGTTATAGGTATTTTTTGTGGCTTTGGATTATAGGATAACACGAATATATGTAGTAGATTAAACAAGGATAAACATGTGGATGGTGAAAATACCTACCATGTCAATGAAAGCTCTGATACCAGATGATACGTACTGACCCGATGTTAGAACGAGAGTGGCCCGATCTTCACGGCAGTAGGTCGATAAACTTGATAACTTGTTGGAGAACAGCAGAGATAACTAGCTTTATACCTGGCCAAGGTTGGATGCGACCAAGTGACGAGGTGAGAGGCACCGAAACCGCGAAGACATCAACTCGATCTCCAAACGACCGCAGAACCACAACCGGAGCGAATCCACACAAGACGGGGCATCCGTACTGGAACCCGTAGAGCACGAATCAGTGGACCTCAGAGAGATCTCTTCACAAGTCCAAGAAGAACAAGGAAGAACAGGGGTTGAGTAAGCACTCGGCAGTTCGGCTGCAATATCACTTGGATTAATCTCAAATCATCAAAAGTTGTTGATAGCTTACACATAGGGGGGTATTTATACTAGGAACAACCCTTCTAGATAGGTATAAACACGAAAACAAGGTGGATACAACGCTAATGTGAAAGGACTCCACGAGGATGACCTCCTAAGTTGTTCCCGCGTGACTGTTTGACTTCAGAGCGGTCTTCAGTGTTTTGATCATAACTCCTTCTAGGAAACTTCAAATGACGTGGGACTAGATGCGTTGGAAAGCTAACTCAATAAGCTTTCCAACCATGCATAGCATGCACCATGAACTATTGTAGAATGGTACAGTTTGGCACATGAACTTCAGCTTCATGAAAATGCCGATTTCTGCTTCATGATATTACCGATTTCTGGAGTAGCCTTCACAAACATATGCATATCTTTATATTGAAAAATCCTATGATGTCGATTCTGGTGCCATTGGAAAGTAGACTTCAATAGCTTTCCAACAAGTCCTCATACGCCTTCATAGCTTTTGTAAATCAAAAGTTATGACTGTTTCTTTGCAACTACCGATTCTCGGGAAAAACTACCGATTCTTGTGTTCTTCTTTAGTGAACCTGAGCAAAGACAACATACACGAATTAGGTAGCATAAAATTCTCATTAGTTTCTAATTGAAATTTACAAAGTAGCGCGTGCACCTTGTATTGGAGTTTTGTAATCGGTCTATTAAAGACTTTGGTTGATGTAGGATCGGAGAAGTAGCTAGCGAGGTCGCCATGGTTGGCGTGGTCATATCACCATCATCGATAAGGTCTTCGAGGATTAGTTTGTATCCAGGGTGAACAAAACTTTTAAATAAAGTTTCTTGTTGTTGCATCTGTATTTGCTCACCCTTTTGTCATGGTCATGAATCTTGTGCTTCGTAATTTTCGTGCAACATCACGTTCTTCCTTAGAAAATACTATGTTCTTCAAGTAGATAAAACACCGAAATTGCATGACGTCACTCCTACCGATCCCTCATTTGAGCAATCGGAACAGCTCTCGCCAGAAGCATTACGACCATAACTTCTGATTTTACTAGGATACCGATTACTCAGCCGATTGAGATATTTTACGGCTATTAAAATATAACCGGCGAATATTTAGATAGGCACCGTTCAGTATTCCAATTAAATGCCAGTGGCCTTCACACTTCTCGAGATATCTACCACCCCGTCTCATCACCTTAAAGGCAGCGTCAATCCAACTTTCTGGTTTTCTCTGTTCACAAGCCATCAGACTCTCTGTTTTCTTGTCTCAACCTCTCTCGAGAACCCCTCCTTCAAGAGCTTCAAAGAAATCCATGGCGGACAACAACCGCGGCAAGAAATCAGCAACAGAGGCCATAGAAAAATCCGGTCACATGACAAACCGTCAGCTTCATGATATTGGGTAAATTACCTATACCCGCTTATCTTCAATCTTTTGCTACATTCATCATTCATCTCTCTTCTTGACCTTTCCTGTAGCATTACAGCTCAATATGGTGGCGGTGACATCCATGGCACCGATGGAATTCCAATCCCAATCTCGTCTGACACTTCTGATTCCTCATCTCATTCGGGCGACTCTTACTTCGTCGCTGACAGCCGCCTAACCCGCCGGTCATGGAGGGAGATGAAAAAAAAAGCTTAAGAAGGCCGAGAGAGAATCGGAACTTTTAGAGCTGCGCTATCATCATGAACGAGAGCAGCATATAATCGCTGAATCCAGGGTTGTAGGTAAATGCTTCTTCCTAAAGCAAGTTTTATTCCTGGTCCTTGCTTCGATTATTCCCCAACCTGAACCTCTTCTATTTCAGCTCTGACTTTGGAGCTCGAGCAATTGAAGGCCGCTGCCAACAATCTGGTGCAGCGAACGAACTCTTAGGGTCCCGATTCTATGAGGCGTCTGCAAGAAGCTTTCAACATTGTGGAGCATCTGTCCAAGAAGAACTCCCCGAATAACTAAATGTAATAGGCTAGTTTTTCTAGAAGTTTCTCTTGAATGAACGAACTCTGAATGAACATCCATGTTGTAATATAATCAATTTCCTTAAGCTCCTTGTATGCCTGCATCCTATTTTGTGTTTAACATTTTTTTGCTCTAAAGGCGATACATGTCGTATCGGCTCTTTTCCCATACTGGGAATATTTTTGTGCTAAAGGCGATATGTTAAATATCGGCTATTCAAGCCAGATTACAACGAATCGGCTATGTCCCAACTTCGACACTACGATAGTATCGTTTGAGAAATTTTCCATTAATGATGCTGCTAAACTCTTTGCCCTCCAGAGTCTTCAGAATGTAAGCATTACCAGGTACACGCCTTTGAATGTAGAATGGACCTTCCCAATTAGCCGACCATTTGCTAAATTTCCGATCTTTGACCCCAATCGGTAAAATCACCTTCCACACCAAATCTCCTTCCGAGAACTCCTTAACTCTGACCTTCTTGTCATAGTGTCAGCAAGTGTCTCAATGTTTTCCAAAGCTTTCAACAAAATTTGATGTAAATGTTCCAACTCATCAATCATAAGATTCTTGTACTCATCGGCCGTTAAGTCTTTTTACAACTTTACTCTTCTTGACTCAGATTGCAATTCCCATGGCATGATAGGGTGATGGCCATACACTTTAGGGTTGGCCTTTGTTGATCCATGACAAGCCATTCGGTAAGCCCACAATGCCTCATTAAGAGTAGAATGCCACTTCTTTGGTTTCTCATCAATCTTCTTCTTGATAAGCTTGATCATGGTCTTGTTTGATGCCTCGGCTTGACCATTGGCTTGGGCATAATAAGGAAAAGAATTAAGCAATCTGATCCCCATGTTTTTTGCAAAATCACAGAACTCTGCAGAAGTAAACATCGAACCCTGATCGGTAGTGATAGTTTGGGGAATACCGAATCGGTGAATTATATGTTCATTCACAAATTCGATCATATTTTCAGAAGTAACCTTCTTCAATGGAATAGCCTCCACCCACTTAGTGAAATAATTAGTGGCCAATATTATAAACTTATGTCCCTTGCTTGAAGATGGATAAATCTGTCCAATTAAATCCATACCCCATCCTCTAAACGGCCAAGGCTTCACAATTGGTGATCCATACCCCATCTGTCCAAGGCTTGAAGATGAATATTACCGAATTTCAGACAATCTTGACATCCTTTGTAATATTCAAAGCAGTCCTCCAACATTGTCGGCCAAAAGTATCCGGTCCTTCTAATTATCCACTTCATCCTATGAGCTGATTGATGTGCACCACATAAACCTCCATGCACCTCGCTCATCAATTCTTTTGCTTCCTTAGGACCCAAACACTTAAGCAAAACTCCATCCACAGTCTTATGATATAACTGATCATCCAGCAAAACATATTTGATTTCTATGTACCTTAACTTTCTGGAGACCTTCTGTGATGGATTCCTCAAATAATTGGTGATCTCAGCCCTCCAGTCATTCACGGTTTTGACTTGATCATTGCTGGAGACTTCCTGGATCTCCCGATATCCCGATGCAGTTTGAGCCAGACGATTTGCCTCTTGATTTTGTGCTCTAGGAATATACTGCAGAGAAACTTATCTGAAATTCTTTAGGAGCTCTTGGCACTCTTCATAGTATCCTTTCAATATCTCGTCTTTGCACTCATATTGGCCGATCAATTGATTAATTACCAATTCGGAATCTCCAAAAACTTCAATTGCATCAATTGCATCAGCTTTCACTTCCCAAAGAAGTCTAAGTCCTCTGAGGACTGCTTCATACTCTGCCTGATTGTTTGTCACCTTGGTTGCAAGTGGCACAGCAAACTCGAAAATTGCCCCCCGAGGGGAGACTAAAAGTATACCAGCTCCTCCACCATGTTTGCACGAAGATCCATCAAAGAATAGAACCCAAGGCACAATATTCACAGCATTAATTTTTGGATTACGATGCTGTGTGACAAAATCAGCGATTACCTGCCCTTCAACTGCTTTTGCCGATTCGTACCTTAAGTCAAACTCCGATAGTGCTAAAATCCATTTACCGATTCTACCATTCAAAATCGGCATTGTCAACATATGCTTAATCACGTCAGCCTGTGACATGATAACACACTCAGAGGATAACAAATAATGCCAAAGTTTGGTGCATGAATAACACACACACAAACAAAGCTTCTCGATAGGAGAATATCTTGTTTATGGATCTAAAAGCTTTCGGCTAAGATAACATATTACACATTCCTTTCCTTCATATTCTTGCATAAGGGCCGACCCAATGGTTTGGCTATCGGCCGCTACATACAACTTAAAAGGCTTTCCTAATTGAGGTGGTACCAAAACCGGTGGCGCCTTCATGTACTCATTAATCTCAACAAAAGCCTTTTGTTGTTCGTTATCCCACTTGAACACTTGATCTTTCTTCGGCTTCAACAATGGAGAAAACAACAAGATTCTTTTCTGACAGATTGGAAATGAATCTTCTCACAAAATTTATCTTGCTGAGCAAGGATTGCAACTCCTTCAGATTAGTTGGTAGAACCACATCATCTATAGCCTTCATGCTTTTTTGACCAACCTAGATCCCCCTTCGTGAACCAAGAAGCCCAAAAATTCACCGGCCGATACACCGAAAGCACACTTATTTGGATTCATTTTCAAGCCAAGCTTCCTGGTGCACTCCAAGGTTTCCCTCAGATCAGCCAAATGCTCTTTATAGCCTTTAGATTTGATCACCACATCATCAATATAAACTTCCATGATTCTACCGATCAACTTATGAAAGATATAATTCATAGCTCTCTGATAAGTCGTACCGGCATTCTTCAAACCAAAAGTCATCATGGTCCACTCAAATAAACCAACAGGATTGGGACACCTAAACGCCGTCTTGGGTATATCTTCTGTTGCCATAAAAATTTGGTTGTAGCCAGCATTGCCATCCATGAAACTATTCACTTTGTGTCTAGCTGCTGCATCAACTAACAAATCAGCAATCAGCATTGGGTATCCATCCATCGGCGTAGCTTTGTTCAAGTCCCTAAAATCAATGCATACTCTCATCTTTCCATTCTTCTTGTATATAGGGACTATATTGGATATCCAATTGGCATAACGGTAAGGCCTGATGAAGTTAGCTTCCAATAATCTTGCAATTTCTTTTTTCACATCAACAAGGACCTGAGCTTTATAAATCTTTCTTGGAGGCTGTTTGTACGGTCTGTAACCGGACTTGATTGGTAATCGATGCTCAACAATGCTCCTATCCAATCCAGGCATCTCCGAATAGTCCCATGCAAAGCAATCCACGTACTCTTTTAGTAGATTGATCGATTCAAGCCTATAATTGGGGTCTAAGCCAGCACTGATATATGTCAGCCTTGGTTTATCTCCAGAACCTATATCAATTTCCTCTAGTTTGTCGGCCGACATAAAACCATGTCCCAGCTTCCCCTTGTTGCCATCGACTGGATTACCCATTAAAAATTACTCTCAAAGCCGACTGCTCGGATCGGCTGTTGACCATCCTTATTAATTTTGATGGGGTCTTCGCTCCATTCCCTTCCGGAAAAGCACTCAATATCATCCATGTCCCAATATGTTGGATCAGCGGAAGCTAATGTAAAGAAGTATCAGCTGGCACTATCTCCACCTTATCTCCATGCCACTGTATCAAGACTTGATGCATAGTAGAAGGAGCGCAGCAGTTGGCATGAATCCAATCCCTTCCCAAGAGCAAGCTATATGAACTTTACCATCCACGACGAAGAAAGTTGTGAGCAAGGTCTTACTTCCAATCGTCAGCTCAACATTTATTGCCCCCCGGGTTTTAGAAACATTACCACCGAAGTCCCTCAATCTCAGATCGGTGATCAATAGATCTTCTTCAGTCTTGCCTAATTTCCTGAAGGTGGTGTATGGCATCACATTGACTGCTGCACCTCCATCGACCAGCATCCTCCCCATGGGTCTCCCATTAACGAAGCCATTAAGATATAAAGCTTTCAAGTGCTTGTACTTGTCAGGCTTGTCAAAGACTGCTTGCTGGGTCAACACCAGTCTAGCCAGTACCTTCTCTAGTTCGGCTTCCTCAAAGTCAGAGTAAACCTCCTGATCTGTATCTTCATGATGTGGAGCTCTAAACTCTGTCAGGCAAAATGAGAACCATACCCACATCAGCCGATTTGCTTCCTTCGGTTGTTTGCTTAGCACGCCAGACCTTCCTCTTCTTCTCTTCCAATTCTCTAGCTCTTAGGCGTTGCACACGCCTCTTCTGGCTTTTCCTCAGGCCTGGAGGGCACCACTGTCCCTTTTGCCAAACATACGGACTTTCTTCCCCTTCATATTCAGCATGACTCTCATAACTCGCCTGAGCTTGCTCAGTGGTCCTTTTACCATATCGGTCATGAGTTATTTTTAAGCACCGATCCATGCCATGATAGCGATGGCCAAGCCTATCATGCACAGCATGGCGGTTGATCTGAGACTGCCGATATTCCCAATATTGCTCACTACATTCAGGACAATTGTTCCGAGATGGCAGCTTCAAACCATCATTCCAGCAGTGTCTAAAGAATGAGCAACCCAATGAGCTTCTTCTTGCTCCTTTGCACGTTTTTCTTGTTCATAACAGCGTTGCTCCTCCTGCTCTTGTTCCCATTCATAGCGCTCTCTCTGGTAATACATCTCCTCTTCATGCTCCCATTGCCGATCCCTCTCTTGCTGTCTTTGCCACTTGTTCAAAAGGATACAAGAAGTGATTCTTGGATTTGGAGTAGTAGAAGATTCTCCTCTCTCATGTTGGCTATTCTGGAACAAACGTTTCTTTTGAAGCTCACCCCAACTGTAATTTGACGTGTAGGGTCTACTATGCTAGCCTCCTTTGCTCTATCAGAGGTACGGACTTTCATCTTGCCTTTTCCTTTCGGGAGACTAGCAGCAACCATATTCATACCAGGAAAGCAAAGAGACACCATATTTTGACCAGGGAAGAGTTTATCATCAATCTCCATCTTCCCGTTGTCAAACTTCAACTGACCAGCTTGAATGGCCTTCTACACCATTTGCTTGAACACACGACACTCAGCCAGGGAATGAGTTTTAGAATCATGCATCCCACAATACTTCTTATCTTTCACCCCTCCAGGGGCCAGCATAGAATGATTCGAAGGCAATCTGATGTATCCCTCTCTAACCAGCATCTTGAACAATTGTTCAGACTTGGAGACATCAAAATCATAGCTATCGTTATCTTCTTTCCTCCAAGTGTTGGGAAGATCGAGACCCTTTTTGCTCTAGTTGATTGGCAAAGCAATAGCAACTTCCTCTTCATCAAGATCATCTTCTCCCTGACTTCTAGCAGCCAAGAATTGCTCATACATCTCTGTGAAGTTACTGTCCTTCTAGAATCGGGGCTCCCTTCGCATATACTGGAACTGACTAACGATTGCTCCAAGCCTTTGGGCCAATTGCCCAAGATCTTCAAATTGTTGCCTGAAAAGCTTCTCCTTGATGGCTAGCAACATCCCAGAAATAGCTAAGCCAGCCAACTGATCATCAGGGAGAATGAGCGAAAAGCACAAGTTCCTTGCCTCTCTAAACCTCCGAAGATAATCCAATGTTGATTCCCTGTGCTTCGCCTCATGCTTGTAAGGTCCACCAGTGTCTTCTCGGTAGTGCTTGTGAAGAAGTAAGAATGGAACTTCTTCTCCAATTCAGTCCAGTTGGGAATAGAGTCAGGCGGCAATGACGTCCACCAAGTGAATGCTGGCCCCGAAAGCGACGATGGAAAGTACTGAACTCTGAAGGCCTCCTCCATAGATTCTTCTCCTAGCTGCGCCAAGTACCGACTGATGTGCTCGATAGTGACAGTATTATCTTGTCTAGAGAACTTGGTGAGATCAGGGATCTTTATCTCAGTTGGCAAAACAACCCTGTCATACCACTCAGGATACGGGCACCTGTAGTCATAAGGCTAGTTTCTGGGCCTTAAGCCAAACTGGTTCTGCATCATCTGAGTCAGCCTCTGCATCATAGCATCCATATTGGATTGTGGTTGTCCTCCCTAAAGGCTGTGGGTAACCCCGTACCCAGGATGTGGTGAAGCATTAAAATTTTTGTAATCAAAGGCCTCATGATATCCCTGTGGAAAATCTTCATTCTTTCTAAGTCTTGCCACTAAAGAAGCTATTTTTTGAGCCGAATTTGGGATATTTCTAGATGTACCAAAATAATATGGATTCGGCTATTGCATCCCACCGGATGCTGCCATTCCAGGACCACCAGAATAATGAAAACTGGCAGGAATAGGTCCTCAATTGTTTGTCTTCGTTCCAGCACCAACAGGACCCGTTGCTCCAATACCTCCACCAGATCCTCGAACCCGGCGGCCGGTGTGTTACACGGGGAGCGGCACCGGCCAGACATTGCACCAACATTCTCAGTATTTGAGGTTTCAGCATCAGTCTTTGGTGGAATGTTGAAGTATGTATGACCAGTATGTTCTCCAACTTCTTGAATGAGTTCTTCGCCATACATTCTAGCCATGATGTTGTAGAAAGTCTTAAGGAAAGCTTCATTATGCTTTGTCATAACTTCCCCCATGGATTTGTAGATGATCTGAGTAATGGCTTTCAGTTCATCCTCTGTCTCCATATCAGACTGCCCCTCCAAAAGGACTCTGGGCAGATCAAACTTCTGAATGATCTTGTTGCTCTTGTTCTTGGAAATGACAACAAGCACTTGCTCTTATATTGCTCAACTGCCGTGTTGATCAAAGCTTGAAGTTCGTCAGACAACTCATCACGCTTGACGTCTAGGACAGCTTCATTGTTGATGTTTGACATGATGAAATCCTTTTCGGTCCCACCGGGCGTGCCAAAAAGTGTGTTGATGCAAAATGTGGCACTGCGTCTAACACACTACAAGCCGGAAGAAGCTGGCTTCACACAACCAAGCCCGATCGGTTGAGTTCCAAGCGTGCCAGTCAATTTGACCAGAAATTGACAAGGAATGAAAGAGGATCAGTAATCTCAGGTGGAACATGCCGGGTGTTGCCGGACGGTTCCAAAAATGCGGCTCATCGAGCCAAATTGGACATCAAACAGCTAGAAAGCTGTGTGTCAATCGGTAAAGCACAGAAATCGGTAGTTTTCCATAATGTAAGCAAAAAAATACATAACACCGATTCTTTAGCATGTGGTAGTCAGTGCAATTAAATAAGCCATGCAAATGTGTGATTCGAGCATCTAAAACATCAAGCTTACTTAATATCGACAAAGAAGCAACACATATACATAAAGCTAATCCAAACATTAGCAACAGAGATCTAGATCAACTAGTCCACCACATGACTACATCTCCCTAAACCCTTTTCATCTAAGTCACCGTCCACCGCATGACGATCAACAGAAGCTAGAAACTAATGCCAGATAGATTCACATGTACACATTACTCATGAAGCTTAACCACAAGATTGCGCTAGTAAGCCAATCCATGACGTTTAAAGGGTAACTCATAAGAATACACCTAATCTAAATAACAAGATGCATAGATCTAATCCAACTAGTCCGCCGCACGACTAATCTTCCTAAACCCGTCCAGCACAAACCCGATCAAGCTAATCCATCGCATGATACCACTCTCTCGGGTTTATGCCACTCTTCACAACTAGACTAATCCGCCGCACGATACAATCTAGAAGCAAAGAGCTAAACGCACTTCATTACTTAAATAGATAAATAAATACTTGCTACTCATGAAAGCATAACCAAACCAGTTGATTAACCGATTCAGGGTCCATGAAGAAGGAACAAACGAGCCAAAACACAAACAAACCAATCAGATTGATCCGAATTCTAGTCCACCTAGGATGACTAGCTCTAAACCAACCCAAGCCGCATCGCCGCGACGATACGGCTACGTGTCAAGCATCTACTTGCATCCAATAGGCTTGAACCCGCAACATGTGACGATCAAGATTGATAACCCTTTGGCCAATATAGGCATGAGATCTAATCATCTGAGCAACATCAGTATGAATCAAGCATTGAAGACAAATAAATCTATAAAGATCTAAGGCCAAAGATTATCAATCTAGATTGGGCAAAAAGTGTTGTAATGATAAATAATCATAAAGCATGAACACCACATGATAACTTAATGAATCTATTAGATTAGCCAAATCTAACAGAGCCGATAACTAATCCCTGAGCCAAATCTGCGCCTGCCGCACGACACCCAATTCAACCAAGAATTGATAACTATCTTGCTTTACTTCAATCCACCGCATGATACAAAGTAAAACTAAGACTTCCTGCTACTAAGCTTAAATCCACCGCATGATACTAAGCAAAGTAAAACAAGACTACTTGCCCTCTGATCTAAATCCACCACATGATACTAGATAGATAGACAAGGTTGCCGGTACTTACGGAGGTCGACGGATCGATTGGCCCCCTCGTAGACTCGATGACACGACTGGACTCGATTTTGGCCGGAGCCGGGTTGTTTGTATTGATTGTTGAATATCTCTTTTACAATAGCCAGGGTCTCATATTTATACCCAAGGCTTGACACGAGTTTTAATCGCACACACGACTTAAAAATAATAAAGAATATTCCTAAACCTAAGATAACTTGGGCTTCAATCTTTCCTTTCTCGCTTGGAGCCCGCATTGCTTCCTCTTTGTCGACATGGCAATCATCAAATCTTTGGTTCTTTTTCGACCCGAGGTCGATGTTGGCATTTCTTAACGCAATCAAAGGAAATGTATAAAACCCATCCCCAATAAAAGCGCCAGAATGCTTGTTGTGTTTCCTAAGCGCAAGTGCCAAAGAGGCAAGAGCACGGGAACCACAAGGTTGACTCCCCACAACGACTTCGAATTGTTACATTCCAGTTACCATCGCCCACGGGATGTCGTGGCATTCGTAGCATTCACGTAACAAGTCCAAGCTTATCGGAAATACCGTTGTAGCATTTCACTTTCGGAAGTATTTCAGGTATCGTTATTTATATTTTCCCAAAGGAAGGCATGGTGTAGGACTCTAGCGGGGGGCATGAACAAGACGACATGTCTATGCGGTTGACCAATACTCAATACTGGGGGTAAGTCATGATAGTTTAAGATAGTGTGACACACACTCGGGCCAACCTCAAGGATAAAAGGAAAAATAAAGAATAAAGAATAAAGAATATTCCTAAGTGGGCAGGCATTCTAAATTAGCTGTGCAAAGAACAAGTTAATAATCATGCAAACATAAATGACTAGAGTTTTAGGCACCGAGAGTGAGATGGACGGGGAGACCTCCCGAGCATCCATCGAAGAAAGGCATTTCTGAACTCCTACAAAGACACACGAACGTGGGGGATTTCAAGGGGACGGACAAGGCTTGTCGCGACTTCAACCGTGGCATGCACTCATATTAGGCATCCGGACACCACGCCCCGCATACTAAGACACTACCCATGTCCCCATGGTCCCCACCCTATGGATGGGCCGAGCAAGCCCCCGAAGGGCACAACGAACCGTCATCTCAAAGACAACTCTTACTCTACTCAAATACATGGCATGAATGGTTAGGCCCTAAGTTCTATACGACTAACCCACGACATAGGAACTATAGTCTAGTTCTTCTATCATGATTGTGTCGAGAACAACATGTCAAGAATATAACATGTAAATACTCTAGCTCTATTGCACAAGCATATGAGATCAAGACTTGAGGATAAACCATAAATGTATTCATACCGAATATTCTTTCTCCCAAGTACAAGCTCTCCAATGAAGCTTAGCCTTGCTCCAAATACTACTAAAGACTAAAGAACTAGAGAAGTAGAGGAGTAGAGAGGAGAGGAGAGGAGAAGAGGAGTAGAAAGTGAGGAGGCTCCAAATGGTGTGTGTTACAATGGTGGGAGATGGCCTCCTTTTTATAGGTAGAGGAGAGGGGGCTCTTTGGAAGATGGCCATCCCCATATGGAAGGATCAAAACCGACCTTGGAACACCTTCCTAATCAGCCCAAACCGACCAACGCACGTCGGTTTCACCCGCTTTGGAAGGAGATGAACCGCCGCCGCCAAACACGGGCCCGAACCGCCCTCGGCCAGGGTGCGGGCGCACCTGGTGGTGCGCTACAAGACCGCCAGCCCGCTCGCCGGGCCGGGCTTTGGCAGCCGGGCGTCTTTGGGCTTGAAAAGTTGTGTGGCGATGTGTGCTCGCCCGATTTTTGCGTGTTTGGTCCGTTTCTCCCTTGGGCTTGATATTCTTCGGGAATGCGCTTTCGAGGTGGAGGGCCTTTTGGTGCATTTTCCACTTGTTTCTTGTATAAATCTGCACAATAATAATTTGGACACTACAAGTGGAATTTATTAGTGATAAATGTATATGAGTATGATAAGGTATAGTTTCACCCCCTTTTTATGGTAGGATGTTGTGGGGGAAAAATATGTCGTTGGTTACCTCAACAAACTCCCCAAGCTTACCCTTTCTTGGCCCTCGAGCAAAAAGAGATAAGTACTTGGTTGTTGATGGGGAGTTGCTACTATGCCGACATTACGTTTTACAAGTGCCGGGGTTATAATAAGATGTTCTACTAGAGTTTGAATAAAATGGCACATCTTTTTCCCCACCCTTTATTACCTTTCATCGTAGCGGGGCTTTTTTAGCTTTTCTCAAAGCCTTGGGCGGATTTGCCGATAGAAACGATTATAACGGAGGTGCTTATCGTTCATCCTTTTGATCAACTTTTTATGGGGTTTTATTTAGATAATAATTCTTTATTTCTTTTTCGAGAAAGTATGGGCTTTTATTGCTATATATATTTTTTGGAGAGGTGGGCTCGCTCGCCCTAGACTTTTGTCTTTTATTTCCTCTCTTTTTTTTTTTTTCTTTTCTTTTTTTTTTTTTTTTTTTTTAGAGATGTGGGCTCTACTGGCCCTTCGGACACTTGTCCATTTTTCATCTCTTTTTTTTTTTTTTTTTTTTTAGCATAGCCCAAAACATTTCTCTTTTCAAAGTATAGATTCCCGGGATGTCAAGTTTCTCTTTTTAAGTCATAGCAAATCCATTTGTACCATATCATATTTGGCAACAACTTAGACCGGATAGAGCCTATGCAACCCACATGAATCGAGGGTTTTTTCAGATAAATTTTAGAATTAGCCACTAAATCCAAACTTTAGAGAATTCGAATTATAAACTAGGCAAGGCAAAGCATAAGACGTAGCAACTATTCATCATTTCAACAAAAAGGGTTTAACTAGACATTTCCATAGCTCATATATATAGGAATGAAATTTGTCTTTTTAGTGTAACTCAACATTTCATAAGATAGAGAATATGATCAAAATGTGAGATACAAGTTACCTTTTAGGAGTCCTCCCCAAGCTAGCCTTTTTGCTTACCTTTTATGGTTACGCTTAGCTTGAGCACGCAATGATCCGAAGTTGTGCCTCGGTGGCGTGGTTAGAGGCTCCCCAAGCTTGTCTTTTGATGTCATCAAAGTAACAGGACAAAATCTTGGGGTTAAAAGGTTTATCTCCTCTCTTCTTCTTCTCTTCTCTACCCTCTCTTTTTTATTATTATAATATATATATATTGTTTTTTTTTTTTTTTTTTTACATCGTTGTCATCTTTCAAGACTTACCCTTATGGATTTTGATAAATTCCTGCAGGGGGTTAGTCCATATGATCGACCAAAATCTAGACTAGCAATTTTAGGTTCAATAACTGGACTTCGACTCCATGCCTAATTCGATCAAGGTAGACTTTTTGACCTAAGCACCATGCTCAATTCAAAAACGCCTATGGAAGTATGATCATACGTATAACCAAAACTTCCAAACCAAGACATGCCAAAGTAGAAAGAGGAAGCATGCATTGATAAACAAGATTCATCCAACGAGAGGTAAACAATTTTATTCTTATTTATCTATTTTTTTTTTCGTAAGCATCATGGAGTTATTCTTTGGGGAGATTATTATTGTAAAATAAAAAGATAACTACCGATTTACCTTCGGCAAGGGCTCACCTTTTAAAGTCCGACGAGCAAGACTCTTCTCCATTCATTTAGTGCTTAGAGTGTTACCCGTATCAGGAGAAGTGGATGCGGATGTCCTTTCCGCCATGCCCTTAACACTTTGTGGCTTTACCTTCTTGGGCTGCTTGTTTTAGCATTCTTATGCTTGTTGAACCCATTGAATGGGCATCTCATTGTTTGGCCCTCGCATATGGAAGCTAGCATGCCCCGATCCCACATGTAAAACTGCATTTGTAGTGTTAAGAAATGGTCTCCCAAGGATTGGGGCAGCTCTCTCGTTGTGACCCATGTCTAGGATGACAAAGTCCGTCGGGATGTATGCTTTTGATTTTTTACGGTAACGCCCCGAGCTACTCCCTCGGGTTTCCTTAGTGATAGGTCCGCCATCTATGCATTCAAAATGTACGGGGGACAAAGGTCCACCTAATATTTTAGATCATATGTTACCTTGGACATGATGTTTATGCTTGATCCAAGGTCACGTAAGGCATCCTCGAAGACATGTTAGCATGTGATTGTCGGGCGGCCGGGGTCCTCCTTCTTGATAATGATAGGAGACTTGTTGTCTTCCCGACATAGAGGCTTACCGGACCTCATTGAGACCATTTTTTGATTCAAGAGAAATTTTTGGGTTGCCCCAAAACTTTTCCCGAACGGAAACAACGGGCAAAGCGTAAAACCGAGCTAATTGGGTTTCTATCATTTTATTAAAGCTCAGTTGTCTTTCATAAGAAGAAGTTAAACTTTTAATTTTGAAAATCATGTTTTCAATTATTTCATCATTAAGCATCAACTTCTTTGAAAGTTCTTCAATTATTTTTGCTTGGTCTAAGACCAAGGCTTCCAAGGAGAGAAGATTCGAATTGTACCTTGAGTTTGAATTACCTCCTTGGTTTTGTGGGTGCGACCGGGTTGTTCCACCCATTATGGTCTCCTTGTTGACGGAATTGTTGATGTGAGTAACGTCTTCACGGGTTTCCTGTAAGGCGATGACGAATGGCCATACCTACTTCACATGTTGCGTGTGAGTCTATGGCCTTGGCCGTAAAGTTTCTTCTTTTTATTGGCACACTTGTCAAGTTCTTTCAATAGGAGATCCATTGTAGCGAGGGCATGTCCGTCTCCTCCCGCGATGCGCCTGCATGCTATCTTCTTGTTTGCCAAGACTTTCCTCCCCAAGCTTGATTGGACACTATTTTCTCCATATTTGCTCTATCGATGGTGAGGGAGAGGAAGGCACCCAGCGGGCATCAATGTGCTCTTTTGACATGGGTGTTAACCCATTGTGAATCGCATCACATGCCGGTTTTCCATCCCATGGTGCGGGCATGCTTGTAAGGTATGGGTTCCATGGTATTCATTTGGAAGTTGGCAATTCTTTCGTGGTGTGAGTTTTACTCATGGGGAAGAATTTAGTGAGGAACGCCGTGGGAACATTTGTTCCACGGTTGTTGACTTCCGTCTCTTTGTAGAACCATTGTTGGCCTTCCCGTGATGGAGAAGGGAAACAAACGGATTCTAATGGCTTTGGTGTGACACCTTGGATGACAATGGTGTCGCCGAGCTCGAGGAAAGCAAAGGCGCATTTCGTCCTCACTTGGCAAACCATAAAACCTGGTTTGCCTCGCACCATCTTGATTAGGCCGGCCGGAGCTCAAAGTTTCGGTTCCCATATTAAATACGGGCCCAACGCACGCTTGGCAAAAGAGGGGATGGAGTGGTCACGGATCGCCTTGGCCATGAGTGAAGTACTAGATGATGCAAGGGTGATTGGTTTGTTTGTCGACGGAGTAGCAGGAGAAGATTTGATATGAGTTGGATTCTTCTTTAGGAGTGCCTCAGGACTGCGATGTAGTTGTTCAGCGAGGGACAAACCAATCGAACACTATCCGTCTTCATTGGAGAAAACATGAAAGATTAGCCTCGCATGAGTAATGGTTACTTACACATGCACATCATTATGAACATGTCTTTCTAGAATCTTTATAACCAATGCCTTCCCAAAATGCTTGTTGGCATTTCTTAACATAATCAAAGGAAACGGTATAAAACCCATCCCCAATGAATGCTTGTTGTGTTTCCTAAAACTCAAGTGCCAAAGAGGCAAGAGCACTGAACCACGGGTTGACTCCCACAACGACTTCACCGGAATTGTTACATTCCAGTTAATCGCCACGGGGATGTCGGGTGGCATTGTATAGCATAACAAGTAACGGAAAATACCGTTGTAGCATTTCACCCGGAAGTATTGGGTATCGTTATTTATATTTTCCCAAAGGAAGGCATGGTGTAGGACTCTAGCGGGGGCATGAACAAGGCGACATGTCTATGCAAATTGACCAATACTCAATACGAGGGGTAAGTCATGATAGTTTAAGATAGTGTGACACACACTCGGGCCAACCTCAAGGATAAAAGGAAAAATAAAGAATAAAGAATAAAGAATATTCCTAAGTGGAGCGGGCATTCTAAATTAGCGTGCAAAGAACAAGTTAATAATCATGCAAACATAAATGACTAGAGTTTTTAGGCCGAGAGTGAGATGGACGGGGAGACCTCTCGAGCATCCGCCACGAAGAAAGGCATTTACGAACTCCTACAATGACACATTGGCGTGGGGGGATTTCAAGGGGGACGGACAAGGCTTGTCACGACCAAGCCGCCTACCCCCTCAACCGTGGCATGCACTCATATTGAAGGATACGGCATCCGGGAGATACTAAGACACTACCCATGTCCCCCATGGTCCCCACCCTATGGATGGGCCGGAATAGGACACGAGCAAGCCCCGAAGGGTACAGCGAACCATTATCTCAGCACAACTCTTACTCTACTCAAATACATGGCATGAATGGTTAGGCCCTAAGTTCTATCACAACTAACCCTACATAGGAACTATAGTCTAGTTCTTCTATCATGATTTACTCGAGAACAACATGTCAAGAATATAACATGTAAATACTCTAGCTCTATTGCACAAGCATATGAGATCAAGACTTGAGGATAAACCATAAATGTATTCATACCGAATATTCTTTCTCCCAAGTACAAGCTCTCCAATGAAGCTTAGCCTTGCTCCAAATACTACTAAAGACTAAAGAACTAGAGGAGTAGAGGAGTAGAGAGGAGAGGAGAGGAGAAGAGGAGTAGAAAGTGAGGAGGCTCCAAATGGTGTGTGTTACAATGGTGGGAGATGGCCTCCTTTTTATAGGTAGAGGAGAGGGGGCTCTTTGGAAGATGGCCATCCCCATATGGAAGGATCAAAACCGACCTTGGAACACCTTCCTAATCAGCCCAAACCGACCAACGACGCCGGTTTCACCGCTTTGGAAGGAGATGAACAGCCACTGGCCACTGGGCTAGGGGAACAATTTCGCCAGTTCGCTCGGCCGGCTTTTAGCGGGCGTCTTTGGGCTTGAAAAGTTGTGTATGTGTGCTATTTTGGCGTGTTTGGTTCCCTTGGGCTTGATATTCTTCGTGAATGCGCTTTAGGCCTTTTGGTGCATTTTCCACTTGTTTCTTGTATAAATCTGCACAATAATAATTTGGACACTACAAGTGGAATTTATTAGTGATAAAATGTATATGAGTATGATAAGGTATAGTTTCACCCCCTTTATGGTAGGATGTTGACGGGGAAAAATATGTCGTTGGTTACCGTCAGCAAATACGATCGCACCCTTCAAGACTCTACATTTCTCAACCAAGCCACCACGAAAATAGATAACGTCGCCTTCTCCGATCTCCGATTTCCGGTAGCCTTCAACACATTCGCAGATCACCGAACCCCGATTTGATGACGCCACCACTACGAAACACGACTTCGAGCCTTCATTTCAATTAGCAACACACCGGGCCACAAGGCTCTCCGAGGCCCAAAATTTGGAACAAAGCCGACACCTACAAATATCAATCTAATACGAGTCAAGGACCCCACTGGGGGGAGGCTACCGCCCCTTGTAGGTCGACCAACTAGTGGGCCCCAGAATAAATCGCTTATCGTGGACTATTTCACCGCCTTTGAGGATCAATATCCACCGTGTACAAAGGTGGGGTTTCAATTCGGTTCATCCCGGTGACCAAGGGAGTTCAGATTCTTTGATTGGCAATGCCTTGCCCCCTACTCCATCTACCCCTATATAAGGTGCCCCTACACCCTCTAGGAGGCCATCTCATTTTGATCAAGACACCAGGGTGGAATAGGTTTAGAGCTCTCCAATGTAGTAGATTAGTAGCTCGGAGAGAGGGTTGAGTCAAGCATGTCTAGATTCCGGATCTAGTCCCCAAGGCTCGGTAAAGACATTGCATCTTCACTTTCATATCTCGTGAGACTTCATTATCATTATATCATTCGTATTTACAAGGCTATACTTACATTGAATATATATCTTGCTTAGTTGTGGTTATCATTATCATTAATGCGGGTTCATAGAGAGTTTTTTTAGCTTGCTAGTTTACCGGTTGAGTAGGGTAAGCGTGGTGCTTACACTTTGCTCTGCATGTGAGTGCACCCTATTCCCTAGTCGTCTGGTAGGTAGTGGGTGGTGACAGCCCCGTCTATCCTCTGTAGTCCACCCTGTGTGAGCAGGTTCTCAAAATTGTAGGACCGTAGTCGCGTCAGTAGAGTTATCTTTTGCGATGCTCTACCGTCTAGCAGCGTCCCAAAGTGCACAAGAGTAGAGTTAGTCTTAGATATAGTTTGGTGTGTTTATATTTTGACCATGTAAAAAGAATACCATAGGAATCTACCTTACCTGTTATTCTCCTAAGTTAACTAGTTTATTTTTATGGATTTATCCCCTGAGTGTCATTATGCTTAATTCCTATCATTACATTTACCCCTGCTCCAACTATGCTGGTATGTTAGTTAGTGGATATTCCTTTATTATTCAATTATTCCATTGTATTCCCTATGGTAAAATATAAATAATGATACCTAGAATAATCTCGGTAAAATGTTACAATGGTATTCTGTGTGCTTGTGGAATCCTTCATATTTTAGTTGCACTCAGAAATACCAACAGGGCAGTTGGAGCAACTAGGGGTGCGGCCGCTCCCTGGTGTTGCCTCCCCATGACCGCCTTCTCATGGTTGGCTCCCTGCTGGGTCTGGGCCGCGCCCACGTGCGCTTGAGGCCCATTTTCTTCAGGTAGGTGGGCCTTTCCCTTAGTTCTTTATATGGTTATGCTTTGCCGTTGTTTGAATGTGCACTTTGAGTACTTTTCTATGTTTTCCCAACATGTCCTTCTATAAATGAACAATCACCAAAACTCATGAAATTTGTTAGTTATAAACCCTAATACTAAGTTTGCCATTTATATGGGTGGATTTTATGTGGGAGTTGGCGGTTACTTTTTAGGCGTTAAGGGCCACCAACAGTCATACTATTTTTCGCGCATAATTAGCGAGATTCAAACCTACAACCTGTGGCCTCACGCGTAATGTTGGCATTTCTAACGTCATTACTAGAAATGGAGATAGAATCCATCCCCGGCAATGGCGCCAGAAATCCATGTTGGTATTTCTTAGCACAACCACCCAGAGTAGACTTAGGATCCACTCAGGATGATTACTCTAGAAATACTATTGCCGGTGTTGGCCTAGACACCGCTACTAAGGCTCGATTAACCTTAGCGGTGCCGCCTAATAACACTTGGTATGATAGAATCAATGGTTACGTAAGTCAATCCACAAGCCGCGCGGATCTATCATTGTAGCATTTCACCGAAGTATTGAGGGTATATACTTATATTTTCCCAAAGGAAGGCGGGTTTATGTAAAGTCTAGCATAATGATGATTATAGTCCACAAGTATGTATATATAACCGCAAGCCTAGTACAAGGGTAAATATGATAATCAAGGATAGCGAGAACACACTTGAACTACTAAAAGGATAAAGACAAAGAAAAGAATAAAAGAATATTCCTACAAAGGAGCGTGCAATCCTAATAAAGCCTATGCATAGAACATTAGTAATCATATGAAGTTAATGAACAGAAATAGAACTAAGTCAAGATGATAGGGAGAGCCCCACAGCAAGTGATAGAGACTTTACTTAACTCCAACTCAACACCGAACGGGAGTGCAAAGGCTGGTCACCACCAGCCTACCTCACTATCGTGGGATGCCACACATCTCGATGGTTCCTATATACCTAAGCACCATGCCCATGTGTATAGAAAACTACTTATATCCCCCGGGACTCGACCCCCTACGGATCAACAAGCAAGGATAAAGGCAAACACGAAGGTACACCAAACCATCACCCCAAGCAAAACTCTTGCTCTCCAAGAACAAAGATATGAACAATTAGCATAAAGCTAGTCATGTTAATATCACAATATATCAACTATAGTCTAGTTCATATACTATGAATATAACATGAGGATAACTATACTCTAGTTCATATGGATTGCAATATGAACATAAGAACTTGAACTTGAAAGAGAACTCCACAGTATATTACCAAGAATTCCAAGGAGACAAGCCCTCCTTGAAGCTCAACCTTGCTCACAAAACTAAGTCTAGAACTAAAGCAATTACAAGTGGAGAGGTAGTAGCTCAAAGGTGTGTGTTCTACTTTGTGGGGAGCTCTACCCTTTCATTTATACACAGGACGAGGTCGGTTTCGGTGTTATTTTAGGGAAGCACCACTTGCAACCGCGTCTAGGGGCATTAATGGCACCGCCTGAGAAAGGTCAAAAAAAAGAGAAAGGTCGACGCGAGAGGGTGGCACGGTCATTTGGGAGGGCTCGCCGAGCCGCTCGCTCGCCCGATCGCATCCGACTTTTTCTCGGTCGGTTGTCTAGTGGGCCTAGACCCGGCCCATGGTGGTGCTTCGGTCCATCTCGCCCCCGTGATGGGCTTCTTTGTAGCGCATTTATAAAGGGCGTGTTCCGCATAGGCTCTCTTCCTCGTTTGGCGTACTTTCACTTGATTCCATATATGAGTCCTACAAAATATTTTTTTTGGAATATAAGTGGAACTAGGTTAGTAGTAAAGGTATATGTGTCATAGGTTTACAAGTTTCCCTTATAAAAGACATGAGTTGGCGGTATAAAATGGTCGATAATGACCCCCAACACATAACACCCTTAACACTTTGCACCTCCAAAGTCATATGTGACTGAGTACCTGATATTTTTCTTTTGTATTGACTTTTCTAGATATAGTAATGAACATTTCAAGCTCTAAACTAACTCAAATGAAAAATGTTTCACCTACAAAGTTTTAGATCACGTCAAGATCTACAATTTTGCTTCTAGTCTTTTTTCCTACCTCGAGGTCATTTGCAAAATTTGAATTTCCAAATGTGAGAATTTCAAATAGAAATTTGGGACTATAAAGAATTTCTAATGAAAAAGTCATAAACTACAAAGTCATTGAGATATAAAAGTTTGCTTCTCGAGGTCGTTCGCAAAATTTGAATTTCAAAATATTAAAACTTCAAATAGAAATGGGGACCACAAATGATTTCCAAACTAAAAAGTCATCGAGATATACACCTTTGCTTCCGGTCATTTTTCCATCCGAGGATGTTTAGATGATTCTAAAAAGTTGAATTTCAAAATATAAGAAATTCAAACAAAATTTTAGGAACATAAATGATTTTTAAATGAAAAGTCGTCAACTACTGAGTCGTAGATCTTAAGATCTACAACTTTTATATAAAGTTCGTCCTCATTCGACTTGATTTGAAAAAGTTATTAATTTTATTGTACTGCACCACGGTTGTCACCGCTGGATCGTAATATTAGCCGACAGTCAGATTGTATTAGGAGCCGATGGTGATGACAGGCCATCGTCACCGCTAGCAATGATGTGACCCCCAATATTAACACTAGTTCGCAACACAAACCGGCAGTGATAACCATATCACCGTCGGTTCATATTATGAACCAATGGTGCATCTCTGTCGGTTTTAATAAATCTGGTGGTGAAAGTGCCGCTGGTGATGGCCATTTTTGTAGTAGTGAAAAACAATATGAGAACCATGAATGGAAACGTAATAATAATAAGTATACAATCTAAGCACCACTTTGACTTACTACATCATTTCCATTATGCTGAGCAATCTTTTCACTTACTACTGCCACATCTGAATTGACTAACGCTTGTAATCAGACAGATGAGAGTCATGCACAAAGTAATTTATTCAAAAATATGTGTACCTTTTCCTTTCTTATGTAAAGTAAAAATATGTGTACCTTTTTTTTTCTTATGTAAAGTAAAAAAGTATGTACTCCCTCCATACCTGAATTAGTTGTCATCCTAGGCTCCATCGCCGTTTTCACAAAGCATGACGTTCTACGCTCGCGAGGTGAAGTATGGACGCAAATGCTCCTTGCCAGCGCACCGCTCGCTTGCCAACCGTTCCGTGGAGTTATAGCACGGCGCCTTGTTTCTCTCTGTGGCAGCCTATTTGGTGCTCGCGTCAAGGCATGCAATTATCACACGCACGCTCGCCTCCCTTCCTCTCCCGCAGCGCACTCTCGCGTACCGCTTCGCCTGCTCCCACGCCTCCTCTCCTTCTCCTCGCTGCTGTGGCCAGCATCACCTTGCCGCCCGTGCTCGAACTCCACGCCATGGAGTCTAAGCGTCATGAAGAGCTCTCGTAACACCCCAAATTTTGCAATTTTTGAAAATAGGTTAAATTGATTTATTTATGCAATTTGTGAACAATCAAATTTAAAAAAAAATAATAAGTTTTGAAATTAAAATGAAATATAAGGCCTAGCTACATGTTTATGCGTACATGCTGTTGCATATAATTTTTGTATTGAGTGCCTGTTCAAAAGTTCAAAAGAGGTTTCAAATTTAAATGAATTTGACTTACAAATTTATGGAAAACTAGCGTGGAACCCCGCTTAGCGTGGGTAGGAGAAAAAGTTTGGGAGAAAAATGAGAAAATTTGGGGAAATGTATGGAGAAAAAACAAGGGAAAAAATAAAAAACAGAAGAAGGAAGAGTAAACAGCAGTGTGGGAAGGAGGAAAAGGTTGGAAGAGAAATGAAGGAATTGGGAAAAAAAAATGGGAAAAAAAATAAAGGGAAGGTTTTGAGAGAAATGAAGAAATTGGGAAAAAAAAAATGTATAGGAAAAAAAAAAGAAAACAAAAGGAGGAAGAGTGAACAGTATTGGGTTCGTATGATACAGTAACAGGTCCAAGCTTCAGTAACGGGTACACTGTAGTCTGAACAGTGATCTGAGTGTGTGTATATATATATATATATATATATATATATATATATATATATATATGTAGATATACTGTAGATATACAGTGAAAACCATCACCAGGTTTAAAGGAGTATAATAATATATATATATATATATATATATGTAGGATAAAAAAGAAAAAGAAAACCTCCCTGTCCTCCTTTTCAGCCCAACACCAGAACCAGCCCACCATTCTTTTTTTTTCTTTTTCTGCACTTCATCCCGGACTTGGGCCGTTGGAGGCCTTTTGGCCCAGCCCAGCCGTCAGTTGCCTCTTCCCCTACCATCAGTCACAGAGCACCACCGCCCCTTCCCTACCTCTCGTAACCGATGCCGCCATGGCTTTGATGGCCACAGCGCCCGGCTTCAATCCGGCCTTGGTGCCAAGCAGCAACGCCTCCTCGCGCCCGTCCGAGCCCGTTCCCCTTCCCCTGTCTTGCCCGACCTATAAAGACGATGCCGTGGCTCCCCTCCTCCCCCTTTCCGAACCGGCAACGAAACACCACCCACCACCTCAATTCGAGGCCAGGAGCTCTCAATCGCCGTCACGGTCGTGCCTTGGAGTGTCGAGCAACTCCACCGCGGCCGTAGGTCTCTCTTCCATCCCGTTTTGGTCACCAATTTCGTGAATTTGACCTCACCGGCGGCTTTCCTTGGTTCCAGCCCGCCGACGCGCGTCGCCGGTCGTCGTGTACCTCCCTTGACATCGCAACCCCATCAACGAGTCCGCGGTATACCTCTCTTCCTCCCCATGCCTTTGGTTCCGTGAATCGTGCCCTTGAACGCGTTTATGGCGAGCTCCAGATCACGCCGGCCATGGCGCCGCCGTGGGTCCGCCGCCCCGCCGCGTCCCCGTCGTCTCCGTCCGTCTCGAAGAGTTGGCGGGTCGCTAGCATCTCGCCCGTACCTTCCGCTTGGACTGCAACGTCCGGAATCGCCGTTTGGGGTGAATGCCGGCGAGCTCCACCGCCGGCCATGACGGCGCTGCCGCGGAGTCTTCTTCCCCGGTGGCCCTCTGCCCCATCGCGTCTGCGCCGTCTGTTTTGGATGGACGGCCAGGATTACGTACCCCTTCGGGGTTATGTAATCGGTCCACCGTGGACCATGGACGCGGTGCACCGCGCCCTCGTCAGCGCGTCCACCGCACGCTTGGTGGACCGAGCCAACCAACATGCGCCGCGTGGCGGCTACGTCAGCCGCCGTCGCGGTCAACACTGTCAACCGTGCCGCTTTTGCACCTAAGCCCTCCTATTTCCTAGTTTTACGAAAATAGTACATATCAGTTCAAAAGGAGTTCGGTTTATTTACAGTATTGCCACCAAACTGTTTTGCTCATAAAATCTTCATTTTAAATCCAATTCGAGCCGTTCAAGATCGTTAGGTTCGTAATAAAGTTTTCTACATGTTTATAGCCCTGTTTATCAAGTTTTCCACTAATAAAATTTATGTCCTAAATTAATATTTTTAAATTGCTTTAGAAAACTTGTAAAATTCATATCTTCCACGTTTTAGCTCCGATTTTTCGTGATCTTGGCGTCTATGTGCTCCCTACTGAGATGTAGATTTGTTTTATAAACCTTTTATCTTGTTTTTCATATTGTTGGTGTAATGTTCTAATATAGTTCTATTGTTTGCTTCATGTGTGATTGCTCGGATGGATGTGTGGTGCTTTATGGCGATGCCGGTCGGTGAGTTTTACGTTGGTGGCCTAGAAGAAGAAGTTGGTGACCAAGTAGTCGGTGAGCAGTTCGTGGAAGATTAGGAATTCTTTGAAGATCAGGATCCTCAGGAGTTCTTTGAAGAATTAAACAAGAAGAAGGAATCTGAGTTTAAGGCAAGTATAGCATGAGATCTTCCTTGTGTCCTATTCACTGTTAATCATTTAATCATATGCATGTGTCTAATTTGATAACCGTAAGGACATCCTAGCCAATTATTAACCTGCACCTTGTCACCTATGGGGATGTTTGCATATGGGTAGTCTTTTGCTAGTGCTCAACTTTAAATAAACATGATCTAATGATGACTATTATATAAACGATGATTTGTATGAGATGATGTTTACCAACCTAGACCATAGGGTGAGAGCTCATGCTTTTTCATGATGCTCTTGGCTCTCTTTAAGGACTCATCCTGTTGGCAAAAGGTTTGGGATTTCTGATGCAGTTGTGAGAGTTACATGGCTCGACTTTAGTCGGTCAAAAGGACCTTTTCCATCTTGTCGGGGTTCCCGAAAGGCGCAAGAGGGGCTATAATTGGTTTGATCTGGCCTACCAAGGGAGTGCACCTTGGTTTATTGGTATTTTGTTAGTCACACCTTGGGGGGAGGATCCTACCAGTCTAACAAGGGAATCCTTAGCGGCTCTGACAATTTAGAAGAACCATTGACAGACTTTATGTGATTCTTGGTGTATTGGGCCTTGCTAACCCATGCATTCGAGGATCATGGCTCACGGTGAAAGTGTACACCTCGGCGTAGAGTTTGATCAAACCGATATATCGGTTGTGCTCACGGACACGGCGGTCAGGAAACCGACGGAATAGTGGTTCTTTGGAGGATCGGCTTGAAGATGAGAACGTGGATTGAGAGAATGTTGATGGCGACTACGGTGATGATGGTTGACGGTGATGATGAGAATGATGGGCTACGATGAGAACGTTATAATAATGATCATGTGGGTTAATCGGGGCTTAAGCACAACTATATGCTTAATTAATGATAAAATTTGACCCTCTTGAAATGCTAACGCAGTTAAACCAGCCTTTTAAGCCTCATAACCCCATGTTATATTTGCCGAGAGTTTGACATGGACTCACCCTTGCAATATCCCACTCAAAACCGGGATGGTTGCGGATTGCTAGAGTTTTGAAGGAGTCGGGCTTGTGATCAACCGGTCGGTTCATCCACGTGGAGTGGAGGCTTCATCCTAGGATCGGAGTGTCTTTACGTTGTTCGCTTGAGGTTATCTTCTTTATATTAAGTTAGGTCATATATTAAGCATTATGTTTTGATATTTCCATTAATTGTGACTATATGTTAGAATTGACTTCCTGGGCTTACATATGGTGTGTATCTAGTTTTGTCCTTAAAACCGGGTATTACAAGCTCGGAAGCGGCGATGGCGAGACTTCGGTCATCGCCTTAGGGACTTTCCGTCGTGGCCGGACTTGGTGGTGGCACCGGAGTTCGGGAGGCGCCGGACTCCGTCGAGATGGTGCCAAACTCCGTCGCCGCATTTGGACTCGCTCTGTGTTATTTTGTGGTGCGTTCCACAATCGGCGACGATAGAGAAGCTTCTTTGCCAAGCTCGCCACCGCTTTTCGTGCACTGTGCACATTGGGGTCTTCTTCACGAAGACTATGACTTGGCGACAAGGATTTTGCATGAATTGGACAAATTTGATTGTCAAATTTACATTCCCGATGTGGACAAGCTTGTGATGAATGGTAACAACATCATGTTGCCTTACCATATCATGAAGACATTGGACGATCAATTGAAGATGAAGCAAGATGCCGAGAAATTGAAGACGAAGCAAAATGCCTCCATGGAAGATCCAAACAAAGATCAGTAAGGTTACATCTTCTCTTTCATGCATTTAACCTAGGATACATAAACTATCTTACATCGATAAGGTACACCATCTCTCTAACTTGCATCTTCTAATTTGCGGGAGATTAGCAATTGCTTCGGCTAGCAAGGAAGCTTCACAAAACATTTGCAATGGCAGCCGGTCTTCTCTTTCTAGTCTGTTTTTGCATGTGAGGAATCTTGATCTTGTTGCATCCTTTAATCTTCATGGCTTCCTTCAAAACACTATGTAGTGTTACAAAGATACTATTTGCTTTCTTGTGGACAATACTCTTGGAATGCCTACCAAACATGTGGTCAAGTAATGAATCAATTAGTACTCCATTTAGTTGTTAAAGAAACAATGTAACAAGTGAACAAGTGATCCATTTACTTGCTGCACGGCTGAAACTAGATCGTTAATTGTTTTGCATCCTTCTTGTATTGAATAGCTTGAATTGCTCGAAAAAAACCCAAGTCTAGAATCTTAAAATCCAGAGAATTGGATGGTTGACAAACAAGCCGAATGTCAAACCCATCTTGCTTAGCAGCCTCACAAAATACAGGGATCATCCACTTTTAAATGAGAAGGAGCATTATCTTGTTGTATGAAAATTGGCTTGTTCACATCTTCTCTTGCCATTTGGCCCGAATGGCAGGCAACACTTTGTTTAGCATGAAATCTCTAATCACATCCCTTGTGATTGAAGTTATTGGCTTGATAACTTGTTCACCACGAAGACGGTTTTGACTTCTTCTAACAGCATTTTCAAAAGTGACAAGTGGAAAACAACCGATTTTCCCATCAAAAATACACTCTCCGTTCCTAAACCTTGGCCGAGCACAAACACACAAAAACATGATCCTAGGGATGTAATGCTTGTTCTTGCAAGTGCGGTGTGGTTCATCTTCCTCGGGTAGCAAGTAGTATTTCTCAGATTTTTGAGGGAGATAGAACCATTTTTCATCAATGAACACAAAGTCAAAAAAATCCTTAAACTTTGGATCACCAACCAAACCTTGCTCAATCATGTCAATACACCACTTCAACCGAGTCATCTTATGAGCATCAGTGAGGTAAGGTTTGATGCTACGAGAGTGGTGCCTAAGCAAACCTTTTTTTTTTCAAATACCTTTGTATCCTAAATTTGCTAATACCAAGTCTACAAGATACATCTTCTATGGCCATTATTTGTTTCAGAGGAATGTTGTGCAATTGTTCTAAATCAAGAGGGATTGCCTTACGACCACATCTACCCTTCTTTTGACTAGCAACCACGACCGGAATGTTATGAGCAAGTTGGGTTTTACCTCGCTTCCATAAGCACTGAACTGATCTAATGTGCACTCCAAATTGATGAGCAACAATGGTTGTATCTTTCTTGCCTAGTTTGCCATTCTTGCTTCTAGCCAGCAGTGCTTGGTACACTTGTTTTCTAACTTCTTCAGGCATGTCATGCTTTGGATGGTTTACTTGAATGGGAGCCGCAACATCTAGTTCTAGCAAAAGAAAAAAACAAGCACAATCATAGTAATAATTAGCCACGGCATGTTCTAGCTATAGGAATAAAACAAGCACATTCATAGTAATACTTAGCCACGACATGTCCTAGCTATAGGAAAAAAACAAGCACATTCATAAAACTTACCAGGCAGGTTTTGTATATAATCGAAATCAACCTCACCAAACTCATCTAGTGGCATGTTCAAATCAAACCCTGTCCAAAAAGAAGAAAGAAAACGAGAAACAAAACTACGCGTTGTTGCTTTGAATATCAAAAAAGGAAAGAACAAAATGAGAAGAAGGAAACAAATTACCATTGTTGTTGCCGTTGTTCAATATTGCCTCGTTCAGATCGAAGGCAAGATTGCCGTGCTCATCTTCTTCTAATCTAACGTTGAGATCAAAAGCAACAGCTCTTGGTTCAGCCATTGCATGAGGTAGATGGAAAGAGAATAGGGGGAAAGTGAAGAGGCCAAGCACGGTAGATAGAAAAGGAAGAGAGGGGAGGACTCCGTTTAAATAGGCATGGTCTAGCCCAAACGTCAGTCCTCATGCGCGCTAAAAATGAAATGCCGTGAGCGCGAGCGAAAAACTGAACTGCCCGTGCAAACAAACGTCAAAACCGAATGAAAAAAAAAACGCGCCCAAACTCGCCTAAACGGCCGCAGCGACGACGCCTAAGCGGTTCAGCGCGAGCGCGAATGCCAGAAACGCGCGCGACGCAGCCCTAAATGGCTCAGCGCGAGCGAGAACGAGAAGGCCAACACGCGCGATGCAGCGGCAAACAGTGCCATGCAAAAAAAAAAAAAACAGCGAGCCATGCAAAATCCAGCCCGCAACAAAAAAAAGTGTGCCAGTCAGGTTTTGAAATCAGCACATCAGCACTCGTGCCAAGCTGCGCTAGCCGGGTCAGCTGGGGAATTTTCTCATATGGAATGTGTCGTGGTCATATACCACGGTCCGCGAATCGGCGGCTAATGTGTGCAACGATGGCCTAGCTCAAGGGACAATGACACGGTGTTTATCTTTGGTTCGGGGCTAATCGGGCGCACCCTAGTCCAGTGTTTGGCACTATCCGGAGCTCCTCGTATCGGGGTGAATACAAGCGCGGCGAGAGAGGGAGATGAGCTCTTGGTCTCGTGGAGGTGCGTGATCGGGTGAGTTGTGAGTCGGTTCTTTGGTGTGCTCCAGAGCTTGCCCCCTCCAATGGCCAAGCCTCCCCTTTTATAGTCGCAAGGGGGCATACAGCGGTCATTGGACGAAGGATTTAGGAAGAGAAGGAATACAAATTCGTGGGGTGAAGAAGGAAATGTCGCCGGTCTGTCGGGCACGCGGACCGCCGGCGTCTTGTCGCCGCTGCCCTCGCCGCCGCAGCCTATCCGCCGGGTCGGGGTAGACCGTAGGGGCGGCTCCATATCCCGAGGTCCAGACGCGACCGTCGAGCTCGGGCTCGGCGGTCGGGCGGCGAAGCCGCATATCGAGCTCGTGCGCCGCCTCCGTCGCCTATATGTCTTGTCAAGCGTCAGGCCGCGCGCCGCCTGTCTCGCTTCCAGGTCGCAGATGGCGCCGTCCGGCGCAGAATCTTTCGTACACTTGTCGCGAGGAAAATGTGTGGACAGGAGAGCTCGGCGGGGGCTCGGCGACCGTCGTCGAGGTCATCCTTGTCTTGTAGTGCTTGTCCGTAGTGCTCGGCATGGTATGGCGTGACGACAAGCCATACCGTAGCGTGCCTTCGGGGATCGTTCTCTGGCGATATCTTGCCATAGGTTGCGGCGCCCGACAAGTAGGCCGCGGCCTCGTCGATCAACGTTTGCCCCGAGCCCGTTGTTGGTTGGGAATGTGCTGCCCGGGAGCTCGTTCGAGACGGAAGGGAGCTCGGGGCTGTTCTATCTTTGGAGAGTTCGTCTTCGAGGAGGCTCGTTCGTTCGGGCGGAGAATGGTATTTGGGCCGAGCTCGGGCTCGTGCCCGGGAACCCGTCCCGGAGGGAGCTCGTTCGAGGCGGAGAATGGGGCGCGGGCCGGGGCTCGAGCTCGTGCCGGGAGGCTCCCCCGGAGGGAGCTCGTTCGAGGAGAGGGCTCCCATCGGTCGTGCTCGAGTTCAATCGAGGCGAGCGGGGCCAGCCTTGATTGTTTATTCGCGGATTGGGCTTATCCCGTGATGGGCCTTTGTTTCGAATTAGGCCTTGATAATGACAGCCGGAATATCTGTGTCCCACAGTAGCCCCCGAGCGCGTGGAGGGGAGTGATTCTCCTATGGGCGCTCATTGACTTCATCCGAGCTGGGATGAGGGACCAGATTTCTAGGCGGGGTGCGCGCGAGCGCACCTTCGGGTGTAGCCCGAGGATCCACGAGGACAAGGAGTCCTCGCGGAGGCTTGTTGCAATTTGTGTTTCTTCGTTCGCCCCACGCTTTCGTTCGTTCTTGTTGGAGGGGGTGAGCTCGAACTTCGGCTTTACCTCGAGGGGCGAAGCGGAGTGCTCGGTGAGCTTTATAGCGGATAACTTGAGTGAGGCCCGAGCTCGTTTTTTGCAACAAGCTCGTTCGCCTAGTCGGCTCGTGGACCGACCTCATGTTCCAAATGTTCGACCCTACGGTTCCCGAGACCTCATGAGGGGCTCGGGGCTCGACGCTCCTCGCCGTGGAGGATAACCTAAGGTCGTTTCGATTTACCACCGGCAACTCGTGCGCCGGAGGAGCCCCGAGCTCTCACGGGTGCTCGGGGGCGTGGGCCGTCGATGCCGATTCCTCCGCCGTGCTCCTCGCTCGGGTTGTCTCCCCTGGCGGTCCTCGTGCTCGCGGAGCCGACCTTCGAACCTGAGCTCGTGGTCGATGTGAGCTCGTAGCCGTAGGGATAGTCGTCGAGGAATACGACCGTTGGCGACGAGCCCGCTAATTTTCACCGCAGATAAAAGAGCCGTTGGGAAAAGTTACCGTTACCCGTAGGGAAGTAACCATTGCCCGTTTACGCCGTTTATCCGTTGCTTGCCACGTGGAGGGACGCGTGGAGGTTTTCGGAGGGCCGTTAGCGCGTGGTGGGCCTCGCCCGCCCGATCGTCTCGACGGATCCACCCGAGCTCCTCCTATAAATAGGAGGGAGCGGAGGACCGAGCCGCTTTCCTTTCTTCCATCCGCCACCGAATTCCCCTTCGTCGCTACGCCTTAGATCTATTCCGCCACCTCGCCGCTGATGCCGGAGAGTGATGGGAATCACCGGAGTTCCGTCGGGGGCCGTTGTCGGAAGCGAGAGGAGGAGCCATGGGTTCGTGGGCAGCGATCGGTGACCAAGGAGACGCCGAGGAGCGCGCGACTTCGGGCGGACTCCACCGATTGACCAGACGCCTGGTGGATCGTGCCTCCTCGACGAACGATGTGCTCATCCGCCGGACGGCTACATCATCTCCTTTCGCCTCCTTCCACGACGGAGGGCTCGGCGTCCCTCCAATCACTTCTTCCGGCTCTCATTTCGTCGGGGCGTCGAGCTCCCGCACTGAATCGAACGGGATTCTACCTCGCCGCCTTTACCACATTCCGCGAGGGGTGGTCACGGGCATCGAGGCGAGGCGGGATCTCTTCCGGTTCTTCTTCCACGTGAAGATCCGAAGACAGCTCAAACGGGTGAAGGCGCCGTTCCGATCGGCCGTATTTACCATCCGGCCCACGGCCCGGCGTGAAGGCGGTTCCCCGAAGCCACTCACTCCCATGTCGAACACCGGTGGCGTGATGAGTGGTTCTACCTCAAGAACGACGAAGAGTACCCGCTCCCGCACTTTACGGGCGCGTGTTCCCGGCGTCGGACGGCTGTGGAGGAGGGACCCCACGACCACATGATGGCTCGGATCCGCGAGGTGGCCGGGGAAGGCCGAGCTCCTCGGCGACGCCGGGCTTACGGAGCCCCTCATCATCGCTTGGGCGCTAGGACACGGCGTCGTCCCCCTGAGGCGGAGGGTCCTCCACATCGGGAGATGACGGAGGACAAGCGCCCATTCGAGGGCACGGTGGCTGCGCCCCTTTCCAAGGACGGCGTCAAATGGTGGGTCGGAAGGTGACCAAGGAAACCCTTCACGATTCGGGGAGCCCAACGCGATCCCGATCGGCGCCGCTCTTCGCCAAGGGAGAAGGCTATGGTGAGCCTCGCCTCCCCTTCTTTCTTACTTCAACGCTTCGCTTGTGTGTTGACGTTTCCTTCTCGACCTCGCGACTCGCGGTCGGCGCGGTGGATCTCCCGCCATCTCGTCTGCGATGAGGACCGAATCACGTCTCGGCGTTGCTCGGAAGCCGCCCTAAGCGGGCGCCGAGTCCTCGGGGGACGGTGAGGTGCAAGAAACCGACGAGACGCCGCCGAAGGCCGCAGGAGCTCGAGGAAGCGGCGGCTCGTACCAGCTGCCGGGAGGGGGGACGGCGGGGACCTCGGTGGGATCAAGGGATGTTGTCGTCCTGGATCGCGCCGTGGGACGCCGCGACCTCGGCCGTTCGATGCATTCGTGTGGGGCCATCCAAGCTCTTCGTGGCCGCGCCGAGGGAGGGAGGACTCGAGCACGGGCCGACGAGGGGAAGAAGAGGCGGACGGCCACCGAGTAAGTGCTCGAGCTCGCCTCTCATTGTTTATTGATGTCGCGACTCCTTGTATGAAGGTGTGGGCTCTGCTCCTTGTTTTGGTCGGGAAGGCCAAACCACTGGGACCCCCGAATCCCTCCAAGTGCCCGAGGGCGACGGAGGCTATGAGCTCGGCGGCCCCAACTCTTCCTACCTGGGCGGCCTCGTCAACGGACGTTCCTCCAACCTCCGGAGAAGGGGGAGGAGGAGGAGGAGGAGGCTGGGTTGGCGAGGGAGCGTGTCGGCCTCTTCTTCGTGCACCGTTCCGCGGGTGGGGCGCTGCCCACGATGTCGGGCTCGCTTGCGGGGGCTCGAGGCCTTGGCGCCGGCGACGGCCCCCATCATCGCGCCGAGCTCTCTAGCTAGGGGGACGACCGGCGGGAGCGGACGGTGATCGTCCTTGACTCCGGAGAGGGACGGAGGAACGTGATCCTCCCGCGCCCCAAGTCCAGCCAGCCGTAGAGGCCGCGGATCCGGTTGGGGGCGAGGCGGTCGTGGGCGCCCGCAGCCCCACGGCGGGGCCGACGCCGCTCTCACCGTTGTCGGGCGCACGGGCGCAAAGTAGAGCTGGGGCCGCCGAGCTTGGGGTCAAACGTCGCCGCCCGACGCGCCGCCGATGCCCAGCGGCTCTCGGACGCGTCGGCGGCCGTGGGAGCATCGCAGCGGCTCCGGCGATGCACCATCGACCACGGAGGCGTCTCCTTCAACGGGCGCGCTCGACGGCCCCCTCAGGGCGAGGGGGCGGGAGCCGCCGAGTCTGTCTCTTGCCATGGCGGTGGTCGGGAGCGGCGTTGCAGATGATGGCGGCGGGGGGAGGTGGCACCGGTTCGGGAGACGGCGCCGGAGTGTCTCCACCGGTCATTCGGGTAAGGACCACATTCGCGCCTTTGCTTTGGCGAACGTGCGGTCGTGGCGCTGACCTCTTCTTTGCGGGACTGAGAGGAGCCGTCGTGGGGTATAATCAGGCGGCGGTTGGCCTCAAGCTCGAGCGACTCATGGCGCGGCCGATCCGACGGGTCCGGGTGAGCGGGGGCCTTGGCCAAATGTTCACTTCTCACCGCGACATCGGGGGACGGCTAGGCGATGTCGCCGCCCATTCGCGGGCGAAGAGCGCGTCGCCCGTGAGGTCCGCGAGAAGGTCGCCGCCAAGAAGTGTCGGCCGAGGCGGCGGTACCAAGCATCGGGAGGAGGCCGATCTCGGCGCGACCGCCAGCGCCGCGAGGAGATGCGGTGAGGAGCTCGCCGCCTCCGTAAGATGCCGGAGGACAAGGAGCCGGAGAGGTCGGCGCCGGCCCGGACCAGCGCGGCTCATGGAAGACCGGGACACCGCCGTGAGGACGCTCCAGGGAGGCGCGACCGTGAGCTCGAAAGCAAGTGCCACTCGAGCTCATTCTTTTCTTTGTCTCCGGGTAGAGAGCCGATAGATTTAGCCGGGCGGGACATTTAGCTTATGACCACGAGATCACCGAATGTCGGTGCTATTCCAGCTTCGGAGGCGGAGAGGCATCGGCTCAATGCCGAAAACCAATCTTTCGGGAGAATCGGGAAGAGCTCTTGGAGTCCCGACGTGTGCCGGTGTATTTTGCTTTTTCTTCTTCATACTTCAAGACTCATGTTCGATCGCTTGTCTCTTCAGAGGCGAGAAGGAGAAGTCGTCGGGGTTGGCTCTGAGCCTCAAGGAAAGGAGAGCTCCACGTCCTCGACGGAGGCCACCCTAACGCACACGCAATTTCACGGCTGCGACAAAGGAGGAGGCTGCGGAGGACGTGCGACCTCGTGGCCCACGCATCGGGCTCCAATGGAAGAGCGAGGCGCTCCAAACCAAGGAGACCGAGGTCGGCCGACTTCCGCGACCAGGGCGATTAAGGCCCGGGAGGGCTGCCGGGAGTCAGTGTGAGTAGACGGACCTCGTCCACGACGTCAGGACGACCGCGACATCCTCGGCGTTGAAGAGCCGGGAACCCGGGCGACCGGTGCTCCGTGCTCCGCGACGTGGTGAGGACAACGCCGTCGCTATTTGTTCACAAGGCGGTCGGCGTGGTCCTCGCCCCACTACCCCCAGAGATCGATACTAAGGTGGTGGGCAAGGGCTGACCGCAAGTGGACACCGGAGACGGACCTCGACGGGTGGCCGCCAAAGCGGAGGCGACGCGCAGAGGATGGCGAAGAAGCTTTTCAAGCTCGCAGCGGAAGAGCTCGACGTCTTTGAGCCCATGGCTGGCAAGGAGGAGGAGTCATCCGACGAGGATTCATCTCGCACAGAGTAGAATAGATCGAGGCGAGGCCTCCTTTTGTTGAACAAAGTCCCCGAGGTTGGGGCAAAATGCATATATAACAACTTGTTCGTTTTACGCTATGAAAAGAAGGTCGTTCTCTTTTTCCTTTGTCTCGTGTTCCTAGTCGATTGTTTGACTTTGAATTCGTGCCTAAAGAGTAGCGGGCCCTTTCTCGTTGGCCGTGGGCGCTAGAGGTCGGTGGGCGTCGCTACGTTTTGTGGAGGCGGGTTTCGAAGTCTTTCAATCGATAGATCGTGCGCATTTAGGAGCAAGAGGAGCGAGTGAGAGGTCGAGCTCGACCGGGCGTGACTTAGCCGAATGTAGAGCTCGTGGTCGAGGTGTTTTTGCGAGAGAAAAAGAGTTTGTGAACGCGGGTGTGCGCCGCCCCTCCTCCGTAGCCCCCGAGCAAGGGCGGGCCTCGCGCTGGGAGAGGGCGGCCGTTGCTCAACAAATGGAGAAAAGAGAGAGAGTTCGAATGCTTGCACAAATTTTTGCATCGGTGTGCCTTTTATTCAAACTTCATGAAAGTGACTTTACAAGATACATCTAAGGGTAGAAGCGACGTAGTCGTTCGATGTTCCAAGCGTTGGTGAGCTCGCGTCACTGGAGTCCTTGATCTTGTATGAGCCGTCGTGGGATTCGGGCAATGGTGAATGGTCCTTCCCATGGCGCCCAGAGCTTGTGCTTCTCTTTCGCTCGCTCGTCGTAGGACTTGATCGCCGATGTTGAAGGCTCGCCCTCGTGCGTGGTGATCGTGATAGCGGCGCATCGACTCTGCGGTACTTGGCCGGTGTGCGGCGCAACCCGCCGAGCTTCTTCGAGGCCGATCCACGGCGTCCTCGAAAGTGAAGCCTGTGGTTGCAGGCATCGTTTGTAGCGTGACGTGAACTCGTGGTGCGGGCGTAGTCGAGGTTGGTGGGAAGCACGGCCGGAGGCGGGCGGGAAGAGTGGCGTGCGCCGTGGCCACAGGCGTGATCTGCGGCTCCACACGACGGTGGGGGCTCGTGACCAGCCACCGACCACCGAATTCTCGGAGCCGTTTGAAGATGCGCGGCCAATCCCTGCAAAATCATCCAGTTGGCCCGGCCGGCACCCGCTGGTCCTAGGGTGGCTGACCCCGCCGATCCACGCCGGATGCCGTAGTCGTCCACCCGGCCGAGGAAGATCTGCGCGGTGAAGTTGGTCCGTTGTCGGTGATGATTGAGTTGGGACGCGAGCGGTGGACAATGCCGTGAAGAACTTGACCGTCTTGTGACCTCGTGCGTGAGATGGGCACGACCTCGATCCACTTGGTGAACTTGTCGATGGCGGCGAGGAGGTGCGTGAAGCCGAGGCGACCTCAGAATGGACCGACCATGTCGCAGCCCCGCACCGCCAAGGGCCAAGTGGATGGGATCGCTTGAGGGCCTCGGGCGGGAGGTGCGCTCGCTATTTAAGAATCGCACCGCGAATCTGGCAAGACGACTGTTGGCGCCGGGCGAT
>JADLZK010000012.1:0-54666 GCA_015847255.1 Hyparrhenia diplandra
TGGAATATGTCTAGAAGATAGAGTCCTAGTTCCTATGTGGGCAACTTTACCTAAAACTTGGAGTCCTACTAGAAGTAGGTACTTCCCATATATATATATAGATACGGAGACCCTCATTGTAATTACAAGTTGATCATTGCAATAAAGAAAAGCGGTCTCCACATATTTGTCTCTGTGTATTTACTTTTCTACTGACTCGTGCTCGGATATCGTAGTTCTACGACACGTTATCAAGACCGCTCTACACCTGCCGACGCACGCCATCGAAACCTGAACTTCGGCAACACCCGCACCCGGCGTCTTCCACGAGCACTTCGGCCGAGATCCGTGAGCATCCACCGGGAGCAAGACGCCGGCATCGACCACGCTGTTGGCGGATTCGACTGCACTGCATCTTTCGATCTACACGGCATCGACATCTTCCAGCATCACGAATCCTTCATCAAGCAAAAAGGTACACAAATCGTGTGATGCCAGATCTTGATTTGTTTTTCCCCATGAATAGTAGAAGAATAGATCGAGAAGAATATGAACCCAACCCTAACCTGGATTTGGTGATCTGAAATCACCGCACCAGCACACACACAGAACCCACGCACGGCTCCAGACCTCTACCGCAGGCTAGTAGCCGCCATCCTTTGCTGTCGCGCTGAATCTCCCGCAGAACATCCGCATCTCCATCGCTTAGCGCGCATGTAGCGCCGCCAGGACGCCGCCATGCAATTTCGCCAGGAAGGCGAGGGTTCTGCTGCCAACCAGTCCGCCTCGGAAGGCATCTGTGGCTGTGTAGCTTGCCGGAAGAGGATTTGTACGCCTACGCCGCCGCCGTACTTCCTGCGAAGGAGAGAAGAAAAAGCGGCAGGGCAGGGGATGCTACTGTGTGGACTTGGCCAGGAGCTTGACCCACGTTGGAAGGAGTAGCTGGGCCGGAACAGCACATTAGAAGCCCAAGTAGGCTTATAATTGCAAATAAAATTCTGAAAATTGATAGAAACTGAAATTTTTGCTGTTCTAGTATGTTATTTTGCTGAATAGCATCTTATTTTTCCAGAATATAACCTGCAGTAACTTATTCTTTGGGTTCATGTTATTATACTCTCTGAAATCATAGCAACATGTTTTTAGGATTTTATTTACCATTACTTATGCATCCTATTACTAGTTTACATGAAGTAAATTTTTGCACATTTATTTAAATTTGTAGATGTCTTCTGACCTCGTGAAGAGGGAGTTTGATATGCTTACCCGAATGGGAGTAACTACCTATCTTGGTCACTTGATGCCGAAATTCTCCCGATCGGGAAAAAATCTCTTGAAGACGATTAAACCCAAATCAGGTGAATCTTCATCAGACATGGAGAATGCTCAAGCATTGCATTTTATAAGGCATCATTTAAGTACAACCCCTGAAGAATGAGTACATGACTGAAAGGAATCCCAAGGTCTTGTGGGACTCACCGCATGAGCGCTTTGAGAAGATTGAATCTGTCTTACCGCTCAAAGTGGAGCGTGAATGGCAGAACCTTCGCCCAAGACTACAAGACCGTTGAGGATTACAATACTGCATCAGATGGGATCGCCACACGCATGAAGCTATGTGGACATAATCTTGAAGATAAAGATCTCATAAACAAAACCCCCGTCAACCTTTCACCCCAAGCTCACTTATGTGAGTCGCCAAGACAAAAAGGACAATTATAAAACATATGTCGCCCGAGTAATGCCTTGCAAAGAAGATCGGGAGAAGATAAGACAATCATGCGTAATCACTTGTCTCGTCCCTCGGGGCACCGTGGCACCATCTGAACAAATGCCACATCATTCAAGGAGAATGATAAAAGGGAAAGGTGTTCAGAAAAGCACCATGGAAGGCTAAAGGCAAGAAATTCAAGAAGAATAAGAAAGAAAAGTCTAAGAAGACGCCTTCGTGGGGAGAGTACGGTGAACAAGATCGGGGACTGTTTTAGATGTGGCATGAGGGGCCATTGGTCTCGTATTTGTCGCACTCCCAAACACATCGTGGAATTGTATCAAGAACTCCATGGCCTTTAAGAAGAAGCAAAGAAGCTCGAAGCAAGCTAAGCATGAAGCTCATTTCATGGATAGCGAGAAGCTAAAAGCTCTAAAGACAAAGAAGACAACAAAGAAGGATCTAGAAGAGTCAAGCAAGCATTCTCGAGATGTAGATCTTGACGATGACCTCATGGATGAGGATATTCTCCTTAGTGATGAAGATGTGCACGGAGATACTGAGTAGTTCTCCATATTATAATAAGTTAGCTACAGTATTAGTTCTCTATATTATAATAAGTTAGCTACAGTGCTAGTATTAGTAATAGTGATGTTAAGTTTTAAATTCTGTAATGAATTTAATGGTTTGAAATAATCTCTTGTAGAGAATATTATTACTATTATACTATTGGTATTTTATCACACTTCATTTATTGCATCTCGCTATATTTGTAATTATATGTATTGCTTTATTATAGAACGTGAAGTACTATGGCTATGGGTGAGGAAATGTGTCTTATCGACAGTTGCACAACTGGAACAGTCCTTAGGGATACCCGTTACTTCCAAACACTTAGAAAGTATGAAGGAAGTATAACGACTGTCATTGGAAATGACAATAAAATAGTCGGCGCGGGTAGAGCCACTGTTATCCTACCAAATGGGACAATTTTAGTAATCAATGAAGCATTACTTTATCCAGACTCAACTAGAACGTTGTTAAGCTTCAAAGATATCCGTGCTAATGGTTTTCATGTAGAAACAAATGATGATGATGGTGAAGAACGCCTCATTATGATTAGAAAGCATGGCGATCAAAAGACTATTGCAGAAAGTTTCCCATCCATTAAAGAAAGCCTATACTACACGTATGTTAAACCACAAAGTAATATAGCTGTGTTCAAAACAATTTTTAGCAACCAAGAGTCATATAGAATATGGCATGATAGACTTGGACATCCCGGACTCAATATGATGCAAATAATCGTGAAGAATTCAAATGGTCATAAATTGCTAACTAAAGATTTTCCAAATCAAGAAGATTTTTTGTGCATAGCATGTGCAAAAGGGAAATTAATAACAAGACCCTCAAAACTAAAAATTCAAGCAGAATCAATTTCATTCCCCGAACGAATCCAGTGGTGATATATGTGGACCGATTAGTCCCGCCAAAGGGCCTTTTCGATATTTTATGGTATTAATAGATGCTTCCTTGAAGTGGAGTCAAGTATGTCTATTATCTACCGTAAAACCACGCTTTTGCACGTTTAATGTCTCAGATCATACAATTGAAAAAATAATTTCCCGGATAATAGAATTAAATCCATCGAATGGATAATGCAGAGAATTTACCTCGAAAGGTATTTAATGATTATTGTATGACAATGGGAATTAAAGTGGAACACTCTGTACCACACGTGCATACACAAAATGGTCTAGCGTAATCATTAATAAAGAGGATCAAGTTAATAGCGCGACCTTTATTACGTAATCCGCTTATTGCCCACATCCTGTTGGGGGCATGCCGCTACATGCAAAGAAAGACTAATCCAATTGAGACCATCTCGCCACAAGTGTAGAATCACCATTAGCAAGAGTACGTGGTACAATACCAAATATTTCCCATTTAAAGAGATTTGGATGTGCCGATATGCTCCAATCTCGCTCCACAAACGAACTACAATGGGTGCTCAACGAAAACTAGGAGTTTACGTAGGGTATGAAAGCCCATCAATAATTAAATATTTAGAGCCCTCCACTGGAGATTTGCATACGGCTCGATTCGCTGACTGTATTTTCAATGAAGATCATTTCCCTGCATTAGGGGAGGAAAGTACCTATCTAGGGACTAATGCCTTGAAATAAATTGGAAAACTACAGAATCCATGGAATGGATCCACGTACTAGTGAAACTGAATTAGAAGTTCGTAATATTTTACATTTACAAAGAATTGCTAATGAACTGCCAGTAGGCTTTCACCAACACTAAAGAGATTATCAAATCTCATATACCAAATAGCAAACTTGGAAAGAATAGAAATCCCATTTGAAGAGGATAATTTAAAGGAATTCTGAACTCTCACCCCTAAAGCAATGAATGCTAGGAAGAGGGGGAGTGAACCGGTCGCACGGGTACCGAAAAAGCCCAGAGTACAAGCTAAAGCTAAAGATCCTAGGAGACGTCCTATGGAGAAGAAGCCTATGCGAACTACTCATAAGAAAAACATAGAAGGTGAAAGTCAACCACCTAGAGTGGATGTACGTGAAGTACAAACTCAAAGTGAGAATGCGCGCACTATAGAGACTCACGTTGAGAGACCGAAATTCCGGATCTAAATGCACCCGTAAGTAATGAAGATCTAGGATATGAAATAATAGAAGAAAACTCAACAAATTATGTTGAGACGGAGTAGTATATGATAGGAAAACAATAAATGTCGACATATACTTTGGTGAGCATTGCACAAATCATTGACTTGGAACCGAGAACCAAAATCAATGAAGGAATGCAAGAAGCGCTCGATTGGCCAAAATGGAAAGAAGCAACTGTGCGAGTTAAACTCGCTTAAGAAACGACAAGTGTTTGGTTCACCTCAGACCTCACTTTGAAGGTATCTATCCCGTAGGACACAAATGGGTATTTGTCCGCAAGAGGAATGAGAAAAAATGAAGTGGTTAGATACAAAGCGAGACTCGTAGCTCAAGGTTTCACGCAGAGACCAGGAGTAGACTACGAAGAAACCTACTCTCCCGTAATGGATGGAATTACTTTCCGGTACTTAATTGCAATGGCGTAAATATGAATTTGCAGATAAAACTAATGGATGTTGTGACCGCATATTTATATGGGTCATTAGATACGTAAATCTATATGAAAGTTCCGAAGGAATTAAAGTCCCAAATGAAGAAGAACGCAGTATATATAGTGTTAAATCGCAGTAAATCACTATATGGTTTAAAGCAATCTGGAAGAATGTGGTATAACAAAGCTTAGCAATTTTTATTGGATAAAGGATTCTTGAAGAATGATGATTGTCCTTGTGTTTTTATTAAAAAATCAGAAAAAGGTTATTGTATAATCTCTGTATACGTTGATGATCTGAATATTATTGGCACTTCACAAGCTATCGAGGAAGCTAGCTCTTATCTAAAATCTGAATTTGAAATGAAGGATTTAGGTAAGACTACATATTGTTTAGGCTTGCAGCTTGAGCATACCCTGAAGGGATATTAATGCATCATCAAACTATACTCGAAAAGTATTAAAGAAATTTAATATGAAATTCATTTAGACCAATGGTCGTGGAGATCACCGATGTAGAGAAACTATACCCACTTACAACTCCAATGGTCGTGAGATCACTCGATGTAGAGAAAGATTCATTTAGACCAAAAAGAGGAGGATGAGAAATTATTAGGACCAGAATATCCTTATCTTAGTGCTATTGGAGCATTAATGTACCTAGCAAATGGTACTAGGCCCGATATAGCCTTTTGCTGTTAATCTATTAGCAAGATTTAGCTCAGCTCCAACTAAACGTCACCGAATGGCGTTAATATATTCTCAGATACCCTCGAGGAACCGAAGATCTCGGATTATTTTTCAAGAAGAATGGAGATATGACCATAGTAGGTTATACCGATGCGGGGTATTTGTCCGATCCACATAATGCAATCTCGCAGACCGGATATGTGTTTCTATTTGGTGGAACTGCAATTTCTTGAAATCAACGAAAGCGTTCTATCGCTTGCTACATCAACGAATTACTCGAAATAATAGCATTATTTGAGGCAGCCAAGGAGTGCACCTGGCTTAGAAGAATGTCAAGTCACGTATTGAATACATGTGGTATGACGGTTGCTCCTTCCCTACAATTATTTTTGAAGATAATAAAGCTTGTATTGCACAAATACAAACAGATATATAAAGTCAAATGTAACGAAACATATTTCACCTAAATTTTTCTCAACGCATGAAATGCAAAAGAATGGAGAAATTTTAGTGACTCATGTAAGGTCTTGTGATAATCTAGCAGATATGTTCACTAAGGCATTGCCTACAAGCTCTTTTGTAAAGTGCAGAGAAGGCATAGGCATGAGAAGACTTAGAGAAGTGCATAGAACAGGGGGAGAATATCCCTAAGTATATCACAATCTTGATTAACTAATTATCTAGAAGATAATAGTAAATTAATCGTTGAAGATTAAACATTGTACTCTTTTCTTTTAATGAGTTTTTTCCCTGAAGTTTTCTCATATAAAAGTTTTTGATGAGGCAATGTATGCAATATAAGTAACGGTAGTATGTGCTCTTTTCTCCATTTTTCCCACTGGGTTTTTGGGAGTTTTTAATGAGACATATATATCGTGGTAAAAGAGCCTGGGGGGGAGTTGTAAAACTCTATTTGGACTAGGATACATATGGAATATGTCTAGAAGATAGAGTCCTAGTTCCTATGTGGGCAACTTTACCAAAACTTGGAGTCCTACTAGAAGTAGGTACTTCCCCATATATATATAGATACGGAGACCCTCATTGTAATTACAAGTTGATCATTGCAATAAAGAAAAGCGGTCTCCACATATTTATATATATATATGGGGAAGTACCTACTTCTAGTAGGACTCCAAGTTTTGTAAAGTTGCCCACATAGGAACTAGGACTCTGTCTCTCAGACATATTCCATATGTATCCTAGTCCAAATAGAGTTTTACAACACTCCCCTTGGGCTCTTTACCACGATATATATGTCTCATTAAAAACTCTCAAAAACCCAGTGGGAAAATGGAGAAAAGAGCACATACTACCGTTATTTATATTGCATACATAATGAGACATATATATATCGTGGTAAAGAGCCCAAGGGGGAGTGTTGTAAAACTCTATTTGGACTAGGATACATATGGAATATGTCTAGAAGATAGAGTCCTAGTTCCTATGTGGGCAACTTTACCAAAACTTGGAGTCCTACTAGAAGTAGGTACTTCCCCATATATATATATATAGATACGGAGACCCTCATTGTAATTACAAGTTGATCATTGCAATAAAGAAAAGCGGTCTCCACATATTTGTCTCTGTGTATTTACTTTTCTACTCGACTCCCGTGCTCGCCGATATCGTAGTTCTACAACATTCTGCACTTCACAAACCTGCATTGGCACACATAGCAGGCCTGTACAGGATCGGTTTGTCTCGGCCACGTTTAGTTCCCGGCCGTGTCATTGCCGAACTCGTGTACCCTTCATCTCCCATATACAAATAGCCCACGAATCACGACAGGGCCAAAGGTGCCAAGCCAACACCTTTCAGTTCACAAACCCGCACGCAACGAGCCAGCGAGATCACCCGACGAGAGACACGAAAGAGATCACCAAGGGCATCGCATTATCGCCTCGCACATCAACATGGGAGCTCACGCGCCGAGAACCGAGCCGCTCATCGACGGCGGCGGTGGCGGCTGCTGCAGCAACGCGAGGGAACTCTTCTGGTACATCCTCCCTGCCTTCCTCGGCGCGCTGGCCGCGCTCGTGTTCGCGGTGCCCCTTCTCTACTATCCCTACCAGATGTCCTTCGACAACGGCAAGTACCCGGAGTACAGCGTGGCCGTGGCCGGCTTCTCGGGCCTCGACGCCGGCGCCGGCGCGGGGACGCCGCCCGCGCTGCTGGACCCGACGTTCGACCTCACGGTCCGCATCAAGGAGCCGCGCAGGTGGAGCACGGCCTGCGTCCCGCGCGGCACCACCGCGGTCGTGTCCTACCGCCGCGTGCGCCTGGCCAGCGGCCCCGTCCCGGGGTTCTGTGGCCAGAACGAGAACACCACCGAGGTCGGCTCCGTCATGGCGTGGGGCACCGCGGTGCCCGTGCCGCGGTTCGCGCGGGAGGCGCTCGCCGACGAGCTCGGACGCGGGAGGCGGACGTGGACGTGAAGCTCATGGGACCCGCGAGGTACTGCGCCACCTGTGATCAGTTGGTGATCGAGTGCAAGGCGCGCCTCGGCAGTGGCGAGGCGACGGCGCCGTGCACGGTCAGGTATGATACACCCACCTTGCCAGACGATCCGGCCAGGGCCAGGGGGCGGCAGCAGGCGAGGAAGGAGCTCAAGACGCCGCAGGATTCGTCGGAGTAGAAGTTACTATTAGCAATATTAAATTATGATCTTCATTGTTTACATTATTATACAGCTAGGGAGGAACCATTGTGATCTCTAGACTCCAGGTTTAACATTGGTAGATGATGCATAGATGCAGTTTACAATTGATATGCTACTTTATTAATAGTTTCTCAATGTATGAGATTTTCATTCATTTTAACCTCATCAATCATCATAAGCTTGTCTACTGATGCTCTTCATCAACGTTGAGCCAATGGTTGGATTATATCCATGGCAGAACCTGGCCAAATTCAAGCCAAACTTCAACGAATGTAATGAGCAGGATTGCAGGAATAAGTGAACACAACTTGCAAGCTGAAACACACCTCACGGGCACGTGCTGTTGGACACCAGCTAATAAAACTGAAAGTTTGAATCCATGGCATAGCATTAACACCGCCCCCCAAAACATCAAAATTCCAGAGATTCCATGATATACAGCCCCGAGATCAATCCCTCTTATCTACATCACCGAAGACCAAATGGAAAAACAGACATTGACAATGAACTGACCACCACTAAACTACCTTAGCTCCAACACGTTGAAGCTATTACACAATTTCTCCAGCCCCTCTACTCATAGTCTAATTATTTCTTAACACCACAGGAGTATACCCCCCACAACCAAAGCCCCACCTTACCTTCCCCAGTATACCCCCAGATTATATTTACCTCCAAGCCCACCTCACCGCCTCTGGTATACCACCACCATGACTTGAACAAGAGAAGCAAAATAAAGGTGCTAGAGAACTACACTATGACCTACTAAGCAGCCATACAAATTGAATTTCTTCACCAACATCTGTGCCCTTGCTTCGCAAGATAATGCTGAATTGCTCAGTTACCTTCTACCTTGGCTGGGGTTTCACCAAGATCCTAGGTTGTTGGACCTGTGATGGACCTTGAGGAGAAGGGCAGTGGTTCTGTGAGCGCTGTAGCATGTGAACCATGGATGGTGTTTGGTAGGAGTAAACAAGCGTATCACTGTCAGTGGAATCGCCACGTGCAGTGGCCCTTTGCCAAGAATGTGAGCTAAGGCCAGACAGCAGATATGCCCGCCCCGAAGCCTCATAGCGTTGCCGGTTAGCCATCCTCTCTTGCATTTGCCTTAGCTCTGCATCAAGGGCCATGCAAAGACGGTCCCCGCTCCGGCTTGAAAACGATTCTGAAAGTATCCTTCGGCAATTCTCAAGAATTGACACAGCATCAGAAAGAGCACCTCTCTCAGCAGCAGCCCTTGCAGCCTCGATAGCATCAGCTGCACGGACACGGTTCCTCTCACGGTCAACCTCCATGCAGACTGGCTCAGATATGGGTGACTTAGGCCTCAAGATAGTTACCTCATCACCTTGAATTTTGATGTCTTCGTTGGTCAATGAATCTCTGTAGGCACAAGCAACTTTCAAAAGTGTGGTCTGTTCACGACAATGTGGTAAGCTCACTGACAGTAGAAAGTCCCTTTCCTCATCCGCATAGAGATGACCAACATCAATTGAACCATTTTCGCCATGTGCAGCCACCTTACTCAGGTAGCTACCAGACTTGATGAAGCTTTAAGATGGACACCAGGATGCACACACTCCACATTTACTTGCATATTTTGAACAACAACGCTGAGAAGCCCACCTATACACTGAGCAAATGCATCCTGAATCACACCTTCATCCTCAATGAAGGAGAATGTACCACCAGAGGCCTCAGCAATCGAATGCAAAGCATCTGAATCATGGTCTACTCCAAAACCAAAACCATGCACTGGCACTACACGAAACGTGTGATTTAGAATGGAAGATGGAACTAGTGAAGTATAATCTGGCCGGGCACCCCTAATATTTGAGGGAATATTGTATGTATCTTGGCCATCTGACAAGAGAATGATGCTGCATACCGGATTCTGATGGTTCCGGTCCTCAATAACCTTAGCAGCTTTCTTCAGCGCATCAGCAATGTTTGTGCCACCACTAGCACCAAGTGAGTTTACAGCCTGCAGGGCCTGCTGCCGGCCAGAGTGTGACATCCGTCGGAGATGAAACAACCTTCTGGCAGTAGACGAGAAAGCAATGACTGAAAGACGATCCGATGGACCAAGATGTTGTATAACAAAACCCATGGCTCGCTTCAAGAGTGCCAGTTTAGTGCCTGCCATACTTCCACTAACATCAAGCACGGTAACAAGATCAACAGGGGCACGTGACGTAGGATAACCAACTGATGCTGCATTGACCGATCTGCCTGTGACCTGCTCTGGGTTAGCATATGGGGCTTTCAAATGGATCAGAACAGCAAAGTCATCTTGAGATGACTGTTGAATGGCTGAAAACTCTGAATATGTCTTAATTTCCACAGTTCTACTAGATCCAATATTAGCAGCCTCCATCTTCTGCAAAGGTTCATCATCATTGAAGTCGGCTGGCTCAGAAGTAACCAAGACTGCACCTTCTCGCTGACGGTTTGGAACCTGGCGGAGAAGAGCCATGTAGGCATCTTGCTGGGGTAATCGAGCTTGATTGACATTCAGCCCAACTCTTCCACGAGGAACTATAGAAAACAATGAGCGATTGAAGGGGATCTCTTTCCATTTTGCCCTGCAAACTGGGCATACATGGTTTCCATGTTTCACACTAGAGGAGATGCAGTGGAAGTGAAACATATGAGAACATTCAGCAGTGAATAGGGCTTGTCCATGACCTGCCTTCATAGAATCAAAAAACATATTGCACACATTCTCTGTTGACAAAACAACAAAAAAAAAAGTGTTAGTTTCTCTATTTACCTTGTATCCTTAAAAGGCAGGATGGAACAGACAGAGAAATCACAAGGAACAGTAAAGTACTTAATTTTATAGATTCAAGTCAGAATAAAATATTTGTATTGAATTATAGTAGTTCCTAACTTCCTACCACCGCCGTATAAGAAAACCCACAACAATTGCATTTATTAGGAGTCTGAGTAAGGAAAAGATCAAACAAACCACCATCACAGAACAGCTAAACCCAGAACTTTCTATTGACTTTTGATACCGACAAATGGTACGAATTTCCAGCCCATAGGTTTATAAGAAAACACACAAACATGCATGCATCAAAATATTGATATTGGTCACCATTTGCGGCACTTTGCAGAAAAATCAAAGCATGTCTAGTCAAACAGACAAAAAAAATCTCAAACATGCATCCTAAATTTGACCCAACCATGTATCCCATGTTGGTTTGCTAACATGTTAACTTTGAAAACATGAAACATACTAGTCATTTCAAAGAAGATTATGCAGGCCTCAACATAACAAAATAATTTAGTGCTTATTTTCTAGCACTACCATTGCAGCCTTTGCCTTTGGCCAGGTCAAGCAAATTTTGAACTGTCAAGTGCATAAATGTCAACCCTATGAAAAAAAAAAAAACACCGATTGTGAGGTTGCTGGTCAAATAGGGTCACTTCCAGACACAATTGTAACCAAGAACGACACACACCATTATAAACAAAAAAGCATGACATCATCAATGAGGGCACCCATGCCTCGACAGCTCGACTCAACCACACGACGATCATATCACAAAATTTCAGATTTCCATTAAAGGACTCACGCACTTGCCATGACAACTGTATACATGTATGTACTTCAAAAAAAACAGATGAATGCAAAATATTAGCAACTGGTATTCCAGTTAATGGACAGGAACCCAAGCTAGAAACTAAAATGATAATTCCTCAAAAAGGGATTAGTAAAGGGGTGAGGATGATACACGTGAACACAATGGGAAGTTGGCAGGTTGGTGGTCAGCAAAGGAGGCAACTTTCCCTTTCGGGGAGGAGCAAGTTGAGGCAGTAGAAAAAAGAAGCTTACGTTAAGCTAAGCATATCACACGGGACAACAAAGCAAGAGGCATTGACCCGTCTCAAGGCGTGGTCCGGTTCATGTCGAAAACTCAAGATTGAGGATCCATGCCGGCGTGAAGAGGAACTTGGGCTTCGGTGGTTGCAGTCGACGACAGCGGCGGCGGCGGCGGCGACGAGGAAGATTGGAGAAGAAGAGAGATCTATCTAGGATCATGTTTATGAATTCTAGTGTGTTCAGGGACTTTTCTGTAAACATCCAGATACCGTTTTATTAATAAAGTTCCTATTTCGCAAAAAAAAAAAAAAAAAAAAAAAAAAAAAAAAAGGCGCCTCGGAAGGATATCTCGGCAAAACTAGCAAACTGGCTGCGAAATCCCAAAAATCTCTGGAACTGAGATCCGTTAAGAGGAAGAAATAGGAGATTCTGCGCATCAGAATAGAGCACAAGGTTATCTGAGGAAATAGCATGGATCCGAATATTCACCATAGAAAGTGACATCATCATCTTGTAAAGGCGCATCTATTTTGGATGTGTTCTCGTGGAAAATTTTGGGAAAAAGATAAAACATGCCTACTATTATCATGAACAGATTAGATACTCCTGCAAGCAAATCCGCAGGAACATTTGGACACTCAAGGACAAAGAAGTAACAAATGACAAATCATCACGACTAGCAGGCACAGCTTAAGACAAACACACGGCATTAAAAAAACTCAGATGCATACAAGAATGGTGAGCGCCGAGCACGAGCATCCAAACCAAGCCGCCCATCAAATCATCCAAAATTTGCCGACCAGGAGAACACCGCATCTGGAGACAAATCCTTCACAGGCGATGAGGCGAAGCAGCCACATTGCTCCAATCCGTACGCAGCTCCAACCAAAAAACACAGGGCGGTCGGCAAGCCGGCCTCCACCCCTCCGACATTCCACATCTAGGAACTAGGCTCAGCCCCGGCCAAGTTGCCGGCGAACGTAGCGCGAATCTGAACTCGGAAATGACGGAACAGACTAGCGCGGGGAAGGGTGGAAATGGGGGCCTCACCTTAGAGGACTTGCCTCCGGACTTGGACCTCCGCAGCGCGGCGGCGGCGGGGTCCGGCGCGGCCGGCGTGTTGGGCGCCGATGCGTGCGCCGCCGCCGCCGCTGCTGAAGAGTCGAGGGAGGAGAGCGCATCCGAGGCGCGGCGTTCGCTGGCGCCGTCGTCCTCGCGGTCGCCGGCGACGGCGGGAGGTGCACGCAGAGGCCGGCGCCCAGCGCCCTCTTGGCCTTCCTCCACACCCCCTCCATTGCCGGCCGCAGATTCGTGTGCAGTCTAACGAACTCGAACCTTGGATTGCTGGAAGAATGAGAGCAGCACAGCCACAGCGCTACTAGAGGGAGAAGATTGAGGGGGAGATGGGGATGAGGACGAGGAGGAGGGAGAGGGAAAGCCGGTTTTGAAGGGGAGCGGAGCCGCCATTGCAGGCAGAGCGGTGGTGGCGGCGGTGGGCTGCGGCGGGGTGCGCCTTTTCGTTTGACCTCTGTGCTGCGAGAGAGACAGGCAGCAGAGTAATAAGTGGAGGAGCAAGCGGCGGAGGCGGAGGGGGTTTTGACTGACTCAGATTGGGCGACGTTGCCATGGCATAAGACAACGCGACACGCCCATCCACGGACCGCTGAAAAACACATCCAGCGTCGCCGCGCCGCCCCACCCGCAGGCCTCCCACGGACTCCGCAGCCCAAATCGCTAAGTCTCGCTTTCCTCGCCGACGCTCGGAAGGGAGCGGCGGCGCCGCCGGGGGAGCCGATGCCGCCCGGAAGGGAGCCGCCAGGTCGCCGCCGCGGAGGCCGACGAGGCCGCCGCCGCGGAGTTCGGCGGCCGTCACCACGGAGGCGGCGGCGGGCCGCCGCCGCCGCCGCCATTCACGCTAGCGTCCCACGAGAGCCGCCGATTCCGCCGGCCGAGTAGACGACGCCGCCACCAACCCCGCCCCACCTCGACCGCTCGACGCCGCCGAAGCCGCGGGGCGCACTTCGGGTCGGTCGCCGAGCTCGCCTCCGCCGCACGCAGCGCCCACTCGCCTGCGTGTTGGAGCCTGGCGCCGCCGCCGAGATCCGCTGAGCCCTCGCCGCCGTCGGGGAGAGGGAAGGGGAGGACGACGCGCCATGGCCGCGACCGCGCAAGCCGGCGCCGCAGCCCCACACCGACCGGTTGACCTCGCCGTCGCCGCGCTGGTTGCCGCCCGCGCAGCGGGAGAAGGGGAGGCGAGGAGCAATCGCGAGCCGAGGTCGCCATGCCCGCCGCCGCAGCCTTCGCCACCATGGCCGCACCCGGGCGGGGCTTGAGGAGGGAGCGAGCGGAGCGGCAAAGACGCCGCGATGGCGCGGCCCGGTGCGGGACGGGGCGCGCTGGGCGGCGGAGCGGGGCCGACGCGCCTTCCGCGAGAAAAACGAGTCCGTGGGTGAAAATTAAGGCCGCAGGTGGGGCCGGCTGGCCGATCCTTGGATGTGTTTTCAACGGTCCCGAATGGCTCCAATGTCACGCTGTGCCATGCCATGGCAATGTCACCCAACTCGAGTCCGTTTTGACTAGTACCAGCCCACAGAGAAGAAGAAGAAAAAACGAAATGAGAAATGGCCTTTGGTTGTGCTGGTTTTTTTGGTTTTATTTTACGCGGGAGGGGAAATGGTTTGGTCACCCGTTGGTGGCAAGGCTACTTGTTCCGGTCATAACTCACCAAGGTTTGCCAAGGCCAAGCAACACAAGCCCCTCTCATCGAGGTCATTAGTTTTTCTTTTCGTGCTTTTGTCATGTGTTGCGGTATGATTCTAATCAAGCAAGGCTGCGTGTTGTTTTTCTAAACGGAGACCAAGGATGCGTGTTGTGATAATGGCTTTTATAGTTTTATTTAGCCGGCAGTTAATATGTCACATTACACGTGGCTATGTTTCTCTTCTCTACTTCTTTTTACCTTACAAATAGCTCCGTAAGATCCAGACTTATATGGTTAAACCCATGTTTTAAATAGTGGGCTATGAAAAATAGCGTCGGGCCTTTCGGACGTTATTGGGCGCTATAGCGGCAGCTACGCCTTGATAGCATCGCCGGGCGCCGCCGCTATAGCGTGAATAGCGGCGCTATAGCGCGAATAGCGGCAAATAGCGGCGCTATAGCACAAATAGCGGTACGAATAAGCGACGCTATAGCACGAATAGCGGCACTATAGCGTGCTATAGCTCAAATAGCGTGAATAGCGCGAAAAAGTGTGATAGCCGGCGTGAGTTGCTCGCCGCCGCTATAGCGCTATTTAAAACGTGGGGTTAAACGAAACATTTTATATGGCTCTTTATTTTACGATTCTATGTAGACTAAGGATATGGTGACAACAACTCTAGAAGCCATCTAAAATTGTTGTGTCTTCCTTGCATAACATTGCCACTTGTCTATTTTGTAAATTATTTTGTTGAAAAAAAAATGTCTATTCCGCTACTTCCAAACCAGAAGTATATCATGTTTCCAACAAAAGACCATTTCTGGTTTCTTTTCTATCTTTGCTCGACATTCCTGCCAAAATTTATGCATCGACTCCGACATGTCCTAAACTATAAATATGTTTATTCATGTAGCGTATAAATATCACATGAGTGCATTAATAGTCATAACTATGTAAGTGATATTTTGGGATAAAGTAATAGTCAAAGTAGGAGCAATGTAGAACAAAAATGATTCTCAAATCCAGAAAATGATCATGCATCATCTCAACCCTTGTGTACATATTGCCACCACGACTTGATAGGTTCATCCAACAAAGCTAATTTCGTGTGAAGGTGAACTTTTAGCACAAGATTAATGTGCTATCGTTGTCATTGTAAACGCCTTAATCTGTTTTTGTTGGATACGTCAAACTTAGTAATAGTCAAAGTGTGAGTAATCCGCAACCAAAAGAAAAAAAAAAGATGGCGTTGTTTTTATGCTTGAACGGAAGGAAGCAGTAGTATTTGGGTTGGTCACACTTTCGTCCATGATTTGACCTAGCATTGTTTCTTAAATAAGTAATCCACAAAAGATTGAAAGCTCAAGATCCATTCTAGTTCTAGAAGGTTACACAAAAGATACACAAGCTTGGTTTCAAATCAAAATGGAGTAGTTCAACGAATTATGATCACTCATGAACTCCCCGACGAACAGTTCTAAATAAAAAAATAAAAAAAAACGGGTGTCAATGTTGTCATGGTGGTTCTTACCAGCGCGCTGACCAAATCGATTTCAAAGTTGTCATGGTTTTTCTTATCAGCGTTGACCATATCGATTTCAAAGCATATATGCGCATGCCAACCGAACTTTTCGGCCAACATTTATTCTCATATCTCCGATAGGCACCCCTGCAACTGCCAACCGTGTACCCAACATTATATGGGAGTACATGTATTGCCGTATGTACGCTGGTGTATCACAATCCATGGACTGTTCTACATCGTTGTACGCCATTCAGTGTGTGCTTGTAGTTGTACCGAAAACTCGGTTCAAGGTAGCCACACTAATTGCGTGCGTGCGTGCATGCATGGAAACCGTAGTGTCCGGTGTCCCGATCGATCTGATGGCATCAAAATTGTTCTTCCGTGACTAAGTACGAAGATGTCACATATCTGGACGTGCAGGCAGGGAAGAAAGAAGCCAAGAACTCGAGAACAAGAAGAGAGCAGGGTAGCAAGTTGAGTACAGCAGCTCTCTGAGCACAAAAACCAGGTCGGGTTGGCCCTTTACCGGGAGCAACTGGATCGTACTCTAGGCGAGCAAAACCATTGGCGAGTTCGTGGGTCGTGCACATCAAAAATCGTATCAAAGTAACGCGTGGACGCAGGTAAGCGTCGCAGTCACCTCAATCAAGGATCTGCACGGTTCAGATGTCTGTACAGTAGTAGGAGTACCAACCACGTTGACCGTCGTGATGATCCTGGGGCTAATAATAGACACTCCGATCATTAACAAGATGGATCAAGATGGGTATAAGCTGAGGAAAAAAACAATATATAAATTTAGGAAAAAAAAAATTGAAGTGAGTATTGCTTGAACCACTTTAGTTTATTCTCGCTCACGTAACACTACTGAATTAGCCGAAAAACACTGCCTGCCTATGAGAATAACGGTTTGTTCTTTAAACATGCACTGTCTGCATTGATTTTTTTTTTAATATTCTGGTTACTGTCATGGAGCGATACGGATCGGCTGCCCATGCGGCGTATGATGGGCGGGCGTGGACCGAACGAGATCCGGCACGTGAAGACAATCTCGCGACCGAGATTCGCCCGCGCACGAGCACGAGGAGTCCTCGGGAGACCACTAATCACACTTCCCCGGCGTCAAAATGGCCATTTGTTCTCTAACTTTTCGGCCATCACACGAGGATGCCATGCCACAAAATGGCTGGTGTATCCGATCAACGCCAGGGTGCTTTTGGGGCATGGAGACGAGGACGGGACGTGATGCGACGGGTGCAAAGGCCACCTCGACTTGACCTGACAGTGAAGTGCGAGGGCATCTGTTGTGCACTTTGCTAACGCTGCAGAGTCTTAAGCGTAGTAGTAATGCAGTAGGAGTAGTAATATAGAGTACCCCCCTCGGTTCTTAAATAAGTGTCGTTGTTTGTGTGCGCGCCACAATTTGATTCGGTTTGTAAAAAATACGTGTAACATTTGTGTCTCTAAGTAAATTTGTTAAAAAATTAGATTCAAATATCTTTTTCAAAGATACTAATTTTGTATCACAGGTATTAATATTTTTAAATATAAAATTAGTCAAAGTTATTTCTATTGAAGCGTAAACGACATTTACTTAGGTACGGAGATATTAGATTAGCGGGCAGCTAAGCTTACTCTAAGCCTAGGGCTCGAGTGTACTCCCTCCGTCCCATGGAGATTGACGTTCTAGGAAAATACACGGAGACCAAGGAAGAGTAGCCTGGTACCCTACTGTCTCTCACCTGCTGTTATGTCTCCCGAAGTCTTAGTGGAGAGAGAGCAGTGTGCGGTCCTGGTGAAAGAGAGAGAGCGCATGCAAGTGGATACGAGAGAGAGCAGTGTGTGGTCCTAGTGCTACTCGGTGCAGATGTCAGTGCATGCAGGCCTAGAACGACAATCTCTCTGGGACACACGGTGAAGGCTAGAACGACAATCTGCACGGGACGGAGGGAGTAGGAGTACTCCTACAGTAGCGCTGTTGCTTTCTGGTGTCTGCCCAAAAGTGGCAAGAGCTTTATGTCAGGCAGGGGAGGGGTTTCTTTTGAAGTAAGTTTACAAAAGACTGTTAAAAGTTGCATCGATCAGGTAGCTTTATTTTTGCAGGGCTCATGTTGGATGGGGTCTAATCTTTGGTTATATCGTCGGTCGAATGGGTCGGGTCGACGTCAAACTAAGAGCACAAGTATGCGCATGGATGATTAGTATATTTGGTTTGACCTATTAAGCTTTTTATGTAGTCGTGTAGCCAGTTATACATACGTATATCTGTTTATTTATTTATTTACGTTGTAGTAGGAACGATGATGGTTTTTCTTCCCTGGTTATAAAAAAGGCTACAATAACGATCATTCAATAGAACGACGTGGCTTATGTTGAACAAGAAGAATTCTGCATCTACCCACTAATGTAACAACATTATCTTTCTTACATCACACCAAAACAAAACAAAACAAAACAAAAAACGTCCCCGCCGAGAGGTTGATCCATGCACCTAGAAAAATACACCCAGGGAAACAAAACCTTTAAAACGAAGTGTCTAGATAGTACGCATAAATTATAATATATAATCAAATGAGTAACAGGGTGATCCTTTTTGATTCGATCAAAAAAATATAGGTGATCGTCGATCTTTTTTCATGTTTATTTCATCTCCTCACAAAAAAAAGTTCATTTCATCTCATTAGCAAGTTGTCTAATGGATCAACCTCTTGCTAAATTTTCATGTTTACCCTTATCCCCTTTTCTGTTCAATATTGCTGCTGATGCTCTTGCTAAAATGGTCAATATAGCACAAAAGAATGGCTTATTGAAAGGGCTTGTGCCTGAATATGTGGAGAATGGAGTGGCTATTCTACAATACGCCGATGATACAATTTTGTGTATACAAGATGATATGCAACAAGCAGCCAATATGAAATTATTGTTGTATTTGTATGAAGAAATGTGCGGGTTAAAGATCAATTTCTCAAAAAGTGAAATTGTTATGATCAACCAAGATAGTGATAAGAGTATCTCTTTTTCCAATCTGTTCAATTGTGCTATTAGGAGTTGGCCTATAAAGTACCTTGGTGTACCTATTGCAGGCTCTAAGTTACATGTAGCTGATTGGCTAAAACTGTGTGAAAGACTAATGAAGAGGTTAGATGGGTGGAAAGGTAGTGCCCTAACTTTAGGGGGCAGATTAACTCTTATCAACTCTTGTCTGAGTAATATACCAATTTATACCATGTCCATGTACTGGTTGCCTAATACCATTCTCGGAAAAAATGGATGTTATTCGTAGAAGGTTCTTTTGGCAAGGAGGAAGGGTCAAAAAGAAATATCATCTTGTTAAATGGATCAACATTACTAAGCCTAAGAATAAAGGGGGTTTGGGGGTGAAGGATTTGAGAAAAATGAATATCAGCTTACTATGTAAGTGGTGGTGGAAGATTGAGAATGGTAATGGAATTTGGCAGGACATTGTCAGAGAAAAATATCTTAAAAGGAAGAACATCTGCTTCTTATCCAAAAACCCCAAAAATTCCCCTGTGTGGAATGACCTCCTAAGAGTAAAAGATATATATTTGAAGGGCAAATCCATGATAGTAGGGGATGGAAAGAATACCAGTTTTTGGTTAAGACACTTGGTGTGGGGATGTCTCCTTAGCGCATTAAATTCCTAGCCTCTATGACATAAATCTAGAGCAGAAAATGTCGATAGAAGAAATGAAGAAAAGAAATTGGAAGCTAACTTTTAGAAGGTGGCTGTATGAAGAGCTACAGGAACAATTGCATAAACTCCAACATATGGTGTTTTGGTTTAGTCCTATCAATAGAAGGGATAAACCCAAGTGGGATTTGGAAAAATCTGGTGTGTTTTCTGTGAAATCGACTTACAAATTCTTATGTAGACATGTTCATGGGAGTAACATGAAAAGTTTGTGGAAAGCTAAAATCCCTCTGAAGATTAAAGTTTTCATGTGGCTGGTTTTCCGTAATTCTATTTTAACAAAGGATGTCTTGAAAAAAGAAAGTGGAAGGGTAATGAAAAATGCGTTTTCGTCCAGTAAAATGAGACAATTTCTCACATTTTCTTTGAATGCCCTTCAGCAAAGTATGTTTGGAGCCTCTTGGCTTTTTTTCTCTTGGATCTGATTGCAGACCAGGGAATTTCTATCAGTATTGGAATTGGATTCACAAATATCTGCCTAATGGCAAAATCATGCATATGGTTGGTCTTGCAGCCGTCTGTTGGAGTATATGGAGGATGAGAAATGATGTTTGCTTTGATAAAAAGCGCATGAAGTCACCAACAGAAATCGTTTGCTTAATATGCTCTTTCCTTTCATACTGGTCAGGGCTGCTCAAGGACGACTTGCAGGACCAGGTGCTCCAAGCTGCAGAGGTGGTGAAGACATCAGCACTCTACTTCCACGGCCAAGACTCTCATGGAGGTTACGGCGGGCGTCAACTTGTGCCGTTCACCATTTGATGGAGGATCAAGATCGGGACTGAGTAGTATTCTTGTCTGTGGTGTCAGTAATGCTGAGAGGTTGCCTAGTGCTGGGCATGTATTCAGTATCAGAGAGTATTTTGTTCGTCTAGGTGGTTTGGGGATCGTCATTAGCGTTCTTAATTTCTGGTTGGCGCGTAGTTTGCTTTTGGCCGTCGTCTCTTGGCCTAGGCGTGGCTTACTTGGTACCCACTCTTGTTTCCCCTTGGTGGTTTCAAGGGTGGGTGGTTTTAGTTCGTGTTTCTAGTTAGTCAAAACTTTAAACTCTTGTAATTTCGTTGCTTCTTGGTAATGAAATTCGGTTTTACTGTTGTGGAAAAAAGCAAGTTGTCTAATGCTGCGCATTTCACACGCACATTCATTTTGTAGACCTCCGGCAGTAGGCCGGCCGGCATGGCCTAATCCATATTTCATTTCTGTGGTGGAATAGAAATATACGTAATGGTCTTTTTTTTTGCGGAAATATATATACATTCTTTCAACGCAGTTCAGGTAGGAGTAGGACGAACACGCGTTGAGCATTCCAACAGCACGCATCATCATCATACCAAGAATGCCATGCATGGTCGCTCGAGGACAAGCACGCATTGAGCATTCCAACAGCCAGCCACACGAACTCGATGCCGCTCCACTCTAGCAGCAAGATCATTCGTAGTGTGGCCTGAACAGGGAAATAATCATAGCTTACGAAAAGCTACGTCCAGATTCTGTACGTGCGTCCCCTGTATGGAACAGCAGGAGTACCGACGAGCCTGCGACGCACGAATTGAAGACGCTGCTGCACTGCAGCGATCGAGTGCCCTTGCCTCCGGAGTCCGCGGACGCGGACACCCGCGCTGGCCGCTGCCGCTGTTCGGCGCCACTGCCGGATCGATCGAAGCATGCGGGGGCTGATGATGGTTTGACACGCTGTTCGTGGGCACGGGGAAAGTGAAGGGCGATGATGGACGGACGGGTGGGACGGCGAGGGCGAGCAGCGTCATGCATGCCGGCCGACCGCGGGCCGCGGCGCGCACCGGCACCCCACCACGGAAAGCCATGCGGCGCAGGCGAAAAGGACCCCCAGGCCCGCTGTCGTCGTCGCTGACTTTTTTGCCCGTCGAAAAAGCTTGCCTGGTGGGATCCCCTCAAAAACGGCGTCCGCTTTTGCGCGTCGCACGGGGGCATCCCATCTGCCCATATCCCTTGCGCAGGGCGCCGCCGCTAAAACCACGCTGCAACGCCTCGCCGGTTCGGCCGGTGGTTCCGTATTCTGGAGACCGTTGAGAGTTGAGGCTCATCTCATCTCTTTGGCGACTTCACCCTGGTGCCTGATTGATCTCTCTGCTGGGTGCTGGCAGGTAGTATAGCGCTGAGTCATAGCAGCGGTCGCTCGCACACCCATGTGCGGTCGTGTCGGTTTGGTTGCGCTGTTGGAGCGCTGCTGACACGCATGTGCATGTGCCGGGTGGGATGGATGGATGTTCACGTGGCATGCCAACGTGCACGCACAGCACAGGGACAGGGCGCGCACGTAGTCCGTCCGTGGCTGGCTTTGCTTGCCCACTTCAACGCGCGGGTACGATGCGCATATGCATGCGTGCGTGCGTGCGTGGTCCACGGCGTCGTACGTTTGTCGTCGTCGTCGTCAGCGCACAGCGCGCGCTTCAGCAGGCGCCTGCTTTTTTCGTCGTGATCGTGACCCAATCATGCATCCATCTCATTGCGACAACTCTCGATCAGCAGGATCCAAATGTCGTGTCCACAGTTGATGTCGCACGTAGACACATCAACGGTTCACATTTGTACTAATAGGGGATTACTAGTATACTAGTACAAAATAGACACGGCTCGAGATGTTCGTGTGTGCTGATACTGATCAGAGCTGCAGTGCAAACACACTGGAGGTGACGAGGATAGTGGATGGTTGTGTGCTGGCATGCTTGGTCAGGTCCATGCCCGCACGCTCCCGGAAAAAGGACCTGTCGTTCGCCTTTCCGATAAAGGCCGGCCGGGGAGGGAGCTGACTTTTATCATCATGGAGGATCATAGAGCAAAAAAGTTCCACTAATCCGATGGGGCCGGGCACTTCTGCACGTCACTTCCGATCATCCAAGCTTTGTCGCATTCAGCCATTCTACTCCGTATCTCGTAAACGACAGTCATTGTTTGGAACAGTCGTATGTCTCTACTATATTGTACAGACAGTCATCTCTGGTGCGCGCGTGTAAATAAAAGGACGGGAAATCCCAAGTCCTCCTTTGAAATTTGAATGAGTAAGATTTGATTGTTTCCGGACTCAGAGAAATTTCTCGCAGCAGAACATGAGCAGAGCATACCAAGCTTGCTTGGATTGTTCATTGATGTGTCATATGTGATGAACCAATAGCCTCCACTTAGCGGTTAGCAAGATGGCCCAAGGTTGCATTGAGGAAGATTTTCCTCCTCCAACTTATGCAAAAGTTCACTTTTCCTCTCTAAACTGTAAAGTCGGACAAATCACCTACCTCAACTTCTGAAACCTTGTGTTTTACCTCTCTAGAGTGGTTTTAGATTTAACAAGCATAAACCGTTTATGAATACATCTATAACTAAGTTATACATGATTCAATGAGTATGGAATTTTTACTACGTTCAAGCATACAATAATTAGGACACAAATAAAAATTTCACCACAGTTGGATTACAGAAACTTTAGTTATGAATTATTCCAATTAATTATATAAAAGCATAAATCTAAATCTACAACAAAAACTTTATATTAAAGCATACCATATTATGATCGTGTTTAGCATGGCTCTAGAGCTGAATTCCAGCAACTCCACCTAATTTTCTAGCTAAACACCTCAACTCAAAAACTCTATGTAGCTATAGTACAAATGAGATTGGAGTTTTGGAGCACCTCTTTTGCTGCTACAAAATCACCCAATGTAGACCCATGCATGGAGTTGGTGGGTAATTACCCACTAGTGCCACTGGTTACACAAAATAACATTCCAATAGTTCTATTTCACCCTCTTCTTCCCACCTGCGAGCCTCTCTCTTGAACACCCCTCTCCTCATGTCGGCACCGTGTTTCGCACGACCGCGCCCCATGCTCAACGACCCTACACTCGCCGACATGTAGAGAGCTTTGCCTTGGTGCGGCGGCGGGCGCCATGAAAGCCCGCAAGGCGGAGGCCACGGCAACGTAATTGATTTTTGATTTTAAGATTTTTTTTGTGATTTACTAAAATTTTTCAAATTGCATGAAAAAGGACAAAATCACCTTCAAAATCGCTCCAAGGAGGTTAAACTCACAATTTGAAAAGTTAGGGAAGATTGTTTACCCGGTTTTTGAAGTTTAAGGAGAAAAGGTGGATTTTTTTTTTTAAAAAAAAGGTGGGGGTGGACCTTTTCCAAGATTAAACTGATAATCGGTGAGTATGGTTGAGTCTCGGTCAAGAGTCCACGCTTGTGGCCAACAGGGTCAGGCCGGGTGCGCCAGCACCCACCTTGCCACCTCTTGGGCCCACCTTCGCTCGTGACAGTTCTATTAACGTAGGAGAGGGCAGTGCGGTAGGGTCCTCGGGGATATGCCTCGAGGAACCAACCATCCTCACCTATATAAGGAGGAGGAGAGATCCTTTCTCTCACACCTTGTTTGGGCTCACCACCTCACTCTCTCACTCTCTCCCTCTACAATGTAGCTTAGTCATACCTCCTCTTATTCTCTGTTGCTGGATCTAGAGAAAATTCAAAAAGTCAGATAACATGTAACACCATTGTAATTAAAAACAATAACAAACATCACTTACTTATATGAAATGTGACAAAGCTAACTAGGCTCAGTTCTAGAATCTTGGTCCCAACATGTTTCTCACTTGACACTTTCAAAAACATTATTAACTTCATCAAAATAAAAACTCTAGATGATCTTAATACTGTAATAATGTGGGACAATATATTTGCCGTTTCCTTCTCCTCAACTTCTAACTGGCATATTTGGTGCAAGTCTAGAGAACTTAGATGTTGCGAGTCTAGAGAAATTGACTGTTGCTAGTCAATAAGAATTGATTGCCTTGATTTCTCCCTTATCGCAACAAAAGAAAGCTGATTTGTTTCAAAACTAACTATATCAAGAAAAAAAGAGGCCAATTACGAAGCAAAAAATGTTAGGAATACAATTAATTAAACCATTGAAGTAAAGAATTTAGTTTCTTTCTTTTCTTAATCAAAGTGTCGGTGTCCTAGATACCCGGGGTCCCTAGAGGACTCGACAAGTAAAAAGAGCGTCGGTGACTCCCCTCAAAGCTAGGATGGAAATATAGAGATAAAGAGGGGGAGACACGAGATTTATACTTGTTCGGACTCGAAGCCCTACGTCCAGTTGCCGGCTACGGTTCCTTTCTTATCTTGCACTTGAATGGTGCACGTGTAGGGGCGCACAAGCTCCTAGGAGAGGGTCAAAACCCAAGTTCTAGTACAGATACAAGACAACACGGGAGAGGGCTAGTCCTAGGTCCCTAAACACAATCATAAGGATGATTGAGCCTAGTGCCAACATCGAGGTGGTCAGTGAGTTGCGTGGCGAGCTGGGTTGTTGTGTGGAGGAACTCGTGCCGTCGTTGCTCCTGGGTAGTCAACCGTGTTGTCGGTGAGCTTTAGCGAGCTAGGCCGTGTGCGTGGGTGGAGAGCGTGGTGGCGAGCGTGGCTTGCCGGTGGTGCTCCGGTGAGCCGGTGGCTAGTGTGTGCTCTTACTTTGGGCGCCGAGTGTCTCCTCTGCTCGTAGCGAGCGTCGTGTGCGTGAATGTTTCTCTGGCCAGGCCCCCCTGTCCAGGGGACGATCTTCCCCTTTTATAGCTCAAAAAGGAGACCGGGTGTTGTCAGTGAGACGGGCAAGGCGTGTGGAGCAGGCATGTCCACGACGGTGTATACAATAGAGATTCCTTTAGGCTGTGTTGAAGGGGACTTTACCCTTGCCTTCGAGGTGAAGCATCTGGTGAATTTAGATTTCAACGTGAGATTCTAGAATCTCTAGTACAGGGATGTGGTACACCCTACTGTGGTACCCATGTCTGGGAATATATTCCCTTCTAGATGGGCGATGCTCAATTCCTTGCAAGGTAAGGTTTGATCATGCTTGATCCTTGGTGATGGAGGCATAGCCAAGGGCGTGGCTATGGATGCTTGGTAGGCCTAGGGGTGATTTTCTAGGACTCGTGTGAGTATCGCCTCCTATGGCTCGAGCGAACGGCCCCTTCCGCAATACGGAGGGCGCCCCGAGGCTGCCTCGGGTGTTCTATTTCCGTGTTCGAATTCTATGTCATTCTAGGGTCGCCAACTAGTAGATCAAGACAGACCGATTAGCAGGCCCAGACGAGCCGACTTTCAGTCATGGTTGGGCTTTGAGCATCTTCTTTAGGGATGTTTATTGGGTGCCCTATCCCCATATGCCCGACAGTAGCGCTCGAGCTTGTGGAGGAGCAAGCTGCTCCTTCATAAGCTCGAATCGAACTTTAGTCAGGTATCTTTTCCTTGGTGCATTGTTCCTATGCATGTCGGGTGCATCCCCCGAGGCCGTCCGAGGCAGGGAACGTAGCCATTTATGTAGCGTAGATATTTACATCCCCCGTCCGTTCATATCTCGTCGTCAACCGAAGGAGCGGTGTTAGGCCCACCTGGCAGGCACCGTCTGTTTGTAATCCGTCGATCGGGTGGAAGTGTAGCACTGGGCCCTCTTGTCAGCCTCTGTTCGTTTGCGATCCACCAATCTAGTGGAAGTGGGAGATAGGTCGGTCGTGCGCGCATTTAGTGCGATTGCACTTCTCGTGACTTTTGATGGAGGCGGGAACGACCTTCATGGGTGTGGGGCAGCTCGTTAGGTTTTCTAGAGGCTGGAAAATATCCCGCGTGTTTCGGCTCGGCGCCACCGAGCAATGCGTTAGGGGGCACCTGATTGGTAGAGTCGAGGTGGTGAGGTTAATGCAGTCTTTGATTGCAACCGCTTGGGAAGGCGCCCTGTTTATGAGTTGGCTTTGACGAAGCCCGAGGGACACGGTATTTGGTTTACGATTTTCCGAGTAGAGGGGATGGACGATCGTGGCCTTAACGCGCCCGAGACACGTGTTAGTGCGGTTTTACTTTGGGTGGGGAAGGGACCCTTGCGACGCTGCTACCCGCCGTCTTTAAATACGGTCTCATCGGTGTGTATGTAAGGTCCTAGATGGCTAGAGGGGGGGGGGTTGAATAGCCAATAAAATTTTCTTCAAGCTCAATTAACAAACCGATTAGTATAACAAAAGGCGTAATCGCGGTTTGCACTAGCTCTATTGTCTTGCAAGCCTATAGTGACAATTCTAACTAAAAGCTATGATCTCTAAATCAATCAAAGGCTATGTCACTACTCTAACTAGTGAGCAATCCTATATGATCCTCATGCTATCAAGAACAACCTACACCAGCAAGTGCTAGCTTTCTACTCGAAGTAATCTAAGAAAATAATGCACGAGTGAGAAGCTTGTTATACCGACGTGTAGAGACTATGAACCAATCACCGTGAAGAAGATGAACAATCAATCACACGAAGATGATGATCCAATCACCGAGACAATGAACAAGTCGATTTGTTCACCCGGAGTTCACTTGTACACCGACAAGCTAGTCTTCGGTTGTGCCGACCAACACAAGGATGATGTTTGAGCTAGGTGGTGCACTTGCTAGCCTCAACACACCACTCACAAGTGAGGTACCCAAGACACGAGCAATGTATTCCTTGCACTTTGTCTTCCCGATGAGGAGTGCATGATCCTCTCACAAATCAACCGGAGGTGGCCAAGAACAATCTCCTTTTCTTGCCAACAACTCCACCAAATCACCAAGCCGGCTAGAAGCGGTGTCTCCAAGAGAAACGGAAACCAACCGGCTCACAACAATCCCCAAGTGCCTCTAGATGCAAGAACTCAATGCAAATGCACTTGGATCAACTCTTCTCTCAAGAATGAAGCTCACAATCAAGAATGAGAGAGGAGGAGGCTTGTTGCTCAGCTCTAGGAAGTTAGAAGTGATTCAAAATGACCAAGAGAGAGAGCACAAGCCAGCCAACCAAGTATATATATAGCCCCCATCACAAAATATGGACGTTGGGGGGGTAAAACGGTTAAAACGCGGGGTGACCGGACGCGCCCGACCGGACTCGCCGATGAGTCCGGTCGATGGGTCCGGTCACAACCGACAAGCCGACTGGCATGCCTCCCGAGTCGCGTCCGGTCCACAGGTTCATGCATCCGCCGATGGATCCGGTGTGTGCGTCCGGTCACACCAGGCGGGTCGACCGAAAAACACCCTTACTAGAAGTCCGACCGGAACCACACACCGGTGCGTCCGGTCGACACCACATGCGTCCGGTCACGAGTCCGATCACCGCGTCCGGTCGCCTCTCGAGCCGCAAATTTGTGTCGTTGTGTTGTCGTTCCTTCGCCTTTGCTCCAAACCGACTTCCGTCACTTGATTCTTGTTGCCGACACGTCGAAGAACACCCCGACACCATGTGTTAGCATTTTTGAAACCATTTTCATCAAGTGCGGAGTTAGCTCTTTAGGTTAGAATGCATGCATATGAATTTTGAACCTAAAGGCTTTGGAGGACCGATATGTACGATAAGTTTCCCCTCTTAATAGTACGGCTTATCGATCCTATAATCACTCACACCCTCTATGGTGTCTTGAGTGTAAAATCAAAAGGCCCTATGGTTATACCTTTGCCTTAGGCTCAATTGATCTCCAAACCCTCCGAGTTGGTTGCTTGATCATCTTTTGGATCACCTCGATCCATCCTCCATGATCACCATGCTCCAACTTCGGCGCGACCAATCTCCAATCTAGTCAAACACTTAGCATCGAGAGATTAGTCCTTAGGTGTCACTAATTATCCAAAACCAAACTAGAGATCTTCATTGTACGGTCTCACTTGCTACCTTGCCTTCTTTCCCCGCTATCTTCTCTTTCCGGGTCCGATGGACGCCGATGGTTCTTCGGCTAGGGCAGGTGCTTCTAGTGCGATCACCACTGTCCAACTCCTGAGGGAACGCATCCGTCGGGTCGGCATTCGCCCCGCAACCGTTCGAGCTACGCAGGCTAGGGGCTCTGGCGGCTACTCCCAAGATTACCATTGAACAGGCCAGCATGGTCGCTCGTTTCTATCACTTTTGATGAAAATGATTTCCAAGTTCAAGACTACCCTCACGGCGACGCATTTGTCGTGGCAGCGAGGGTAGCCAAGTACACCTTACACAACATCCGGTGGACAATGGGAGTTCGGCAAACATTCTATTCATCAAGACTTTTGAGAGTATGGGCATGGACAGACGAACCCTCCAACCAGCGGGCAACGCCATTTCGATTTTGGAGGAAAAAGAATACATGCTTGTAGGTAAGCGAGGGCAAAACCAATACATGCATGCTACCTTTGTCTTGAGGAAGACATAGCCTACCAAATTTGGTATACATTGTTAAACCAAAGGGCGAATATACGGCTGAGACAAAAAAAGACAGCCTTTTGTGAAGGAAAGAAGTACAAGCATAAGCAGCATGAGAGATATAGTATCTACATCTACAGGTAGTTGCTTCCCCATTAGTTAAATTTTGAGTATTCGACGGAAACAATGATAAATTTAAGACATTTGTGCTCGAGTAGTCTGCTCGGTAGATCATATCCATCAGCTAACCTGCAAAACAGCAACGACATCCGCTTTTTTAGAGATTTTTGTGACCACATCGAGGATGGGGGGGGAGTAGGTAGGGGGAGATGGGTTTGATCACCTCTGATCGCAATAGACGCGGAGCATAGGACGTCGGGGAGGCCTGGGTGGGATGGGGGCCTCTGGCTACGGACGGGAGGGGTAGAGGTCAGTACCGGCAGCGAAGAGGGGACGAGAGGTCGCGAATGGGAGATGAGCGGCCGCCGATCACCGAGGATGAGCAGGGCGACCAACGCCACGACAGCTCGCTAGTCGTGGGACGCGACCGTCCCCTCGCCGACGGAGATGGGGGACCGGGACTGACAACAACGACGACGGAGTACCGGGGCCGTCAGCCGGCATCCGGGGGGCCAAAGACGGTACCGTCTACAGCGAGGTTGGGGTTTTGGTGAGGGTTTTGCCTTTTTCCCTCTCTTGCACTATGGCTGGCTGGTTCTCCGTTCTCCCACACCCCTTCCACCGCAAGCCCCCAGTGCACAGGCAGAGCGTACTCCTCCACTTGTACTGCCAAAACCGGGAAAAAAATCAAACAACAGATGCCAAAATTGGTATATTTTATACTAGTATATTTACTCTTTGTTTCTTTTTCCGTTCAAATTTTGTACTAGTATATTTTATTACGACACTAGATTGGGCATCAACTTAATGGCTAAGGTAACTTATGAATATTTATATGGTAATATGTAGCTGCAGATAGCGGACCAGTCATTCCGATTTTCAAAGGGAATAGCAAGAGACTTAGCAGTACAAATCAATGATCACTATACTGATTACTTAGTCATGAACATGGGAGAAGAAGAGTACGATCCACCCATTGTTCTTGAAAGACCGTTCCTGAACACCACTCCGCACCATCATCTACATTAGGACGGGAGAAATCCACTTTCAATTCCCTACAGAAAAGGTACGCTGTTGTTTAAATAGCTATACAAATTATGTGTAGCCAAAGAAGAACAGGTCCGGCGACATCGTCCATCAAAGAAGAAGCAACTCCCCGAAGCCGGAAGAGGATAGGTGGAAGAACCAGCCACTCCAGAAGCAAGCTCAACAACCAAGAAAGTTTCAAAGAGGAAAGAGACAACACCACCTAGCTTATCATCAGAAGAGACACCCACGGAACCATCAGTGGCACCATGTGAGACATCTGATATACCCTTGGAAAAATGAACGAGACAAGGAGTCTTGTTCGGGGGACTTTAATCATCGAACCTTGGTCGAAAGGTAACTCGGTTGTTATCCATATTTAAACTATAGCATTAGTATATATTTACTTTCTCATATTGCATAATTTTTTTCGTAGCATATTTATTTCACTACACATCTGCATTAGAAAAGAAAAGAAAAAATGTGCAATGCATTGCATTAAGGAAACCTTCAAGCCCCATGAGAGTAATCATGTGACCCTCAGGGATATTTGTTGTGGTGGCATAATAAATTAGCATTCATCTAGTAGAATTCCTCATAATTATTTGCATAGCAAATCTAAAAAAATTAATACTGCTGAATTACTGTCTAAAATGAATAACCAATCTTAGGCAACTAAAGCCTAAATGGCCAAACCACTAACACTTAACTAGTTCCACTAATTTTGTTGTCTATTTAAGTTCACCGGGACACAAAGGAGTGATACAAGATAGAGTAACTGAGTACGATCACTAGTAGGCATCCCTGGCACCAACCATCCAAGCCCACAGGAAGGTCAACACCATCGTCACCATCTACCTCAACTTTCACACATCAAGAGACTATGTCAAAATCTCTTTGTTATCGAGATAAGTATCTCTTTACTATGAATTACTTATTATTAGTTTATCTTGTTGCTTTGTGTTATAAATAAATAAAAACATGCATACCTTATAAATCAAATAAAGAGTCTAGTTTTTATTGAAGTGTGACTTTAAAGTTCGAATTGGGCTTGTAGAAAAAGAATTACAACTTGTTCATATGATTATTCTATCAATCTTATTAAGTTTGGGCCAGAATGTTACAATTACTGGAAACTTTACTCATAAAGTACACAAGAAGCAAGCATTTGCCGCCGGAATGTTACAATTACTGGAAACTGTACTCATAAAGTACACAACAAGCATGCATTTGCAATAAATATATATACTTGCCAAACAACCCACACATTGACCAAACACTATAGCGACAGCAAGCCGGCTATAAGATTCCTTATAGCCTTCTCCCAGCCCATCCATAATAGTTAGCTCTTTCTAATTAATACAGGGCTCACTTGTATATCTCACATAGTTTATTGATTCTTGTGCCCAAACAGGCTGTAAGCTTACAGCCCGCTTCTCCCTCTCTCTCCTCCCTTCTCTCCTTTACATCAGCATTTAGCCGGCTTACAGCTTTCCATAATATTTGCTCCAAGGCCGCGAGCACTTACAGTGAATTAGAAAGAAGTATCGGGTCCCAACATAATTTTATCTTGAACTGATTTTCGCATTACAATCCACCTCGACGACGCAAATTTTAGGTATTGTACTTTAGACAGTACCCCAAGCAGTACTTAACGTTAAAGGTAGCAGAATATTTAATAGCGTTACATTGGGGGTACATAACAGGTCGTCGCTAGCCTGGCGAAACATTACACTAAGCTGCATCTCTAGATTACTTACATGTTCATACTGACAAGTACTTACATTTTTCATAATACACTGCTAAAAGGATTTCAAATAAAGGCTAAACGACGAACACAACACAGCTTCTAGAAAACAAGGATATAACCATTCTCATGCCGCCGACAGTTCCATCTTTCATAGATCAGCACGATATTGAGCATGTAGTTAAGTGCTATGACAACATAACCCAACCAGTGTTTGAAAAATATTCTTCACGCATACCACCATGTATTTATCTGCTCAAATGCGCTTAAACGCTTTCAGAGACATGGAAGCAACAGCACAAAACTGCCTTGTGGATCCATTATTTCTCCCTAATAGGTGCTTCGGGATCCAACTAGGAGCCTCAACTGATTTGCTTGTGAAGGACAGCTGGACTGTACCACTTGGTTGAGTACTCTGCATGCCCTTCCTGCTCGGTTGACTGGGTGGGGGTTATCTTCACCTGGAGCCGAGCAGATAGCACCGATTTCCAATATGGAAAGAACATATTTCTGGCATCTTTTTGTCGCCAATCTAGGCGGTTGCTTTGCCAGGATCTGTTTACAAGAGGCAATTAGCATTAGAACACAGAATCAAATCACAGAAACACCCAAAAATTACAAGGACGTGTTACATGTAGAATTATAGTTTGTTAATCAACTCAGTTACTAGGATGTTTACTTTAGAAGTATACTTCTGCAGTAAGATCTTGTTCTGAAAATAATTTCATCATCTCAAATTAGAATTCAGCATAACCAACAGATTGTATTGTGGGAGATTGAGCTTGGTGTGTGCACCACTATAGCAAAAACTTAAATTACATAGAACTACATCAAGAACCCTACAGAACAGAATCAAGTGTTTTACAGAGGGTACCAGCGAGTTCTGGTCAGATTAAAACTATTTTTCTAAGGAAACTGTAATCTGTTGTCCTGAAGCAACTAATATATAGGAGTATATGCAAAAAAGGTGCAGCAACTATATATTATAACGATAAGTTGACGTGAGAATACAATATCATCCACATATAGAATCTAGTCAAGATCTTCTTACCCTTTCACTGCCTTCATTTTTAGAGGAGATGACTTGTCAGCTTCATTATTTCTCCCTTCCACTATAGAGTAATAAAGGTGGTCAGAGTCTACCTATGAAATGAGATTTATATTTCATAGGTTGGCATGTAGTGTAAAGGAGGTTAGCAGTCAACGTCTTATGGGCCGACAGCCGGCACAAGTCATAATTTTCTTAAGTTAATTTCACAAAACTGCAACTGTTTACACCTAACTATCAGGGAACCACATCTGGAACCAATTTCACAAAACTACAACTATATGCAACATTGGTTCACAAATTCACAATTTTTGAATGGGCCCACATGTTAGCCATACGTGGAATTGTGTTGATGACACTGCAGAAAATGTTGTAGGTATATGAAATAAATGACACATTTGTATTGTGAAACTCATCCTAGAAATTGTAGTTTCTCGATAGTTTGACACAGTCACACAAATAGTAGTAGTTTTGTGAAGTCAACTTTTTTTTTTTTTTTTTTTTTTTAATACTATGTTGGAAACATCCACAACAGGACACAACTTTCCAAACTGGTGGAAACATCACAAACAAGTAATTTTGTTTCCTAATATTAAAAATAACAAGCGAAAAAAATGGCGCACCGCTTTGTGAACCTGGCTTACTATTCAGCGTTTGCCCACGATACTGGTAGCTTCAAAACAAGAAGAGTTCAAAAAAGAAAATTCACCACATCAATTGTACATCGGATGTACATAAAAACTGAAGTGAATATAAGTTAAGTCAGTAGATGTCAAACCATTTGAGGTTTCCAGTGTCAATGCCTTTCCCAAAATGAACAACACCATTGCTGTTCAGAATTGATGAAACATGTTCAACAATCTCCGCATGGGGCACCTATCAATAATATATTTGTTAGAAAAAAATTGAATAAATGTTCAAGATATTATTGTATTGTGAAATTAGATGCGTTCACTTGCACTCTTGCAGGGTGGAGGTCATTGCAGACCACATAATAAAATTCAAAAGAACAGCTTTTATGACAAATAGTATGACACAGCTGAACTCAATGTTGCTCAAAAAAGTAAATCTACAAAAAAAGACCAAAAAGGCCAAATTGATTTGTCATGCTACTGACTTGCCTAGCTATTGAATGAACAGGCGTGGTGGTAGCAGTTAATTTCCTGTGTGGTGTGGTGTGAGTTCTTTTGTACTGGCCTCTTGGGCCGTCTTTTCCCCCTATCTTAATATAATGATACGCAGCCCTCCTGCGTATTCCAGAAAAATGGACCTAGTTCAACGGTGTTTTAACATGGCAAAACTACTACTAGTTCCTACTATCATACATGGAAAAGGCCAAAAATAGTACTATATCTATTTATCTCTAGCATTGTGAACGTTTTGTCTTAAAAAAAGTAATAGGAAACTTGGTACACTTTACCCCTCATGTGAACAACACCAGTGTCAAGTGCCAACCACGACAGTGTGTCATAATTAGTGGTGATAGGCTGACAGCAACATCATACTATGGTAGGCAGTAGTCATCCTAACGGAGCTGGAAGCCCAGAATCATGTTGGCTTTATTCATTGTCTTTCTTACCAGAAACTGGACCAGAACTTGGTCGCCCCTTTCTAGTTTATACGGAGTAGTATATTTGCCAGATGACCAAACAACCAAGTCTCCTAACTGATTCTATCAGAATTGATGACATAAGTTCTCCGATTGGGAGTCAGAGAGTGCATAGTACCTGCAGCCTCCCGGCTGTGACTTCATATTCATCATTTTATTTTATAAAGAAAACAAGTAACGGATTCACCAACTAGTGTGAAAGTCGTTGCACTAACGTGCATCCTCATACTGGGTAAGGTATCTCTTTTCTGCAGCGGGAAAAAAATCTAAGGTTGCCAACATTATTCATGGACATCTTCAACGTGGAATTATGAAACTCAAACAGTATTATTTGTCTTACAGAAAAGAAGAAAACTAGAACAGATCCCAAAACAATACAAGGGCTAGCAGTAGAGCCAGCACACGCGCAGGAGAGTGTACAAAAATATGTGCCTTTCTAGGCCAGCTCCTAATGGATTGGTTCTAGGAATCCCTAACTTAAAAAGGCATATCCTAAGGTTGCCAAGCCAACAAACAAGTTAACTAAAACCACCATGAAAGTGGCTCCCCAAACCCTGGCCAATATTGTCAAGTTTCACATTTCACATGAATAAAAAGGTACAAAAGGTTTTCACCAGCCTCAGGCTGCATGCTCATGGACGACAGCCAGCTGGGCAGAGGTCAGTGCTCGGACCTAGGCAGAGACCAGCGCTGGCAAGAAGTGACAAGGTTCTCGGCGCAGATATGTTTCTTGGTCTCTAGAACCAAGTTAGAACAGGATGGACAAATCAGATGTTAGATATCCCCTGAAATATATGATGCTGATCTGCTCATTTTTTACCCGTATGTATATCACAGATACAAACAATGCAGTGGCAAGTAAGGACTAACTACACTTTCTTGTTTCCTCCCATCTGAGAAGGGCAAAAACGTATTTTCCATAGCCATTTGATGGTAGTACAACGTCTCAATGTGATAGTGGTAGAGAGGGGTAGAGAAGATGCACATCACATCAAGCAGAGTGTTGGGTAAAATACTCCAAACACGTTTTATTGATGAATACTTAGTCACAAAGTGACTGGTACCACATGCCCATTACAAGAAATGCTAGGGGGTATTTATAGGTCCCCCTAGCTTCGTAGTTCTAGGAAAATGACTAACTTTACAATGATAAACTTATCAGTCTACATCTTCAGCGAAGCTATTCTTGATGTCTTCGCAAGAATTGTCTCGAGATTCCTTTGCACTTTCTGTAAACTTTGGTTGCGAAGGTCTTTCGACGAAGCTTCTTTCTTGGATCTTTTTTGCGAAGCCTTGGGTCGCGAAGGTCTTCGTAATGTCTTCATACTCATCTTTATGTTTGACTCTTTGTTTGTCCTTTTTGTGAACACCTTTGTATGAAACTCTGTTTACACAACTGAACTTCAAAGTTTGGGTTAGAAGTTTATGTAAAATAAAGTTGACCCCCAACAGCAGCCCCTCGTGGGCGAATGCCAACTTCAAAGGCATGAATCCCACAAAAATTTAGTAAACTTTGTGGTAATAAACGTCGTCCCAAACTTTGAAGTTGGGATTCTTGATTTTGTCAATGTCTTCGCTAGAAAGTATTTTATTAAAGCATTATTTTTATTATTTTTATTATTTTGATTTTTCAACGGCTAGTTTGACCGTCTTGACCAGTCTGTGCTTATAAATAGCGGAGGACCCCCTGTTTTTTCTCATCTTTTCGAAGAGGGGAAACTCGCTACATTTTTCTTTGAGCTACGAAGGTGTTTGCGAAGGTTGTATTTGGACGAAGGTGTTTTGACAATTTTTGATTTGTTGTTAATTCTTCTTTGCAACCGAAGGTAATCATATATTTTTCTTCCCTTCTTTTTGTTCAACGAAGGTAAATAATAATACTGCGTTTTTGATTAATTTTTTGGAGATGACAGAAGAACCAAGTCTTTCTCGTTCACACTCTGGCTCGAGAAGGGTGTTGCGGATTCGATGATGAGGGTCTTAGTGGAGTCGGCGCTTCACCTTCGGAGTTGATTCGATGATGGCTATTCTTACTTTTTGGAAAAAGTAAGATGAAGAAATCTGATTTTGCAGAATTTGAGAGGGATGGGATCTTAAAACCTGGCTATTATAGACCTGGCGGGTTCGAAGAGATCATTCCTCATCCTAAGAAGGATGAATGTGTTGTTTACAAGGATTTCTTCACAGTTGGGCTTTGGTTTCCTTGTCAAGATTTCTTGGAAGAAGTTCTGAAGGCTTATGATATTGAAATTCATCATTTAACACCCAATGCAATTGCTCGGCTCTCTGTTTTTATTTGGGCTGTGCGAAGCCAAGATGCTAAGCCGAACATCAATACCTTCTGTGACCTTCATGAGCTTCATATTCAGTATCGGAGAAGAGTTATTGATGGAAAAAGTGTGACCTACTATTTTTGGTCATTTGCAACTTTAGAACTACTAAAGGTGCCAGGCAAATTTCTCCTGCTTCCAAGAATAAGTGGGCTGATGGCTGGTTTAAGATGTGGTTTTATCACAAAGTTCCTTATGTCGAGGAAAAAGTTGGTAAAAACTTTGTGAAAAGATACCCGCTTTGTTGTTGAGATGCATAAGCGTGAGTTTGTCGTGAGACCACCTCTAAAGAAATCTCAAGCTGCATTTGAATGTATGAAGGCTTTCAAGTTAGTAGCTTCTCTTCAAAATACAAGGGATTTAGTTGAGGAATTTGTTGCTGCCAGAGTTTGGCCCCTTCGCCGTGGCTGGAATATCATTCGATTTCATACGAAGGAGGTCCGCGGAAAAAGTTACAAATTTCTGGATCGTGACATTGTTAAGCCGGCAGAATATAAGATAGATGAAGATTTTGTTGCAGCTGTTGAGCTGAGAGCTTGTTCGATTCTTGGAAAATATGTTTCCAAGGAGAAAAGGTTTATGGATGAGATTCTTGGCGAAGATTACTCCAGATTTAATCGTGTTTTTGATATTGCCAAGATTCCGTATGATGAGCGCCCTCCTCCCGGCTTATTCTCGTCTTTGAGAAAGTTCGGAGAAGAAGGTGAAACGAAGGATGACCCAAATAAGGGGAAGAAGAGGAAACAATCACGAGACTTCCACAACAATTTGGTAGGGGTAGGAAGAAGACTTTGGCTTTGAAAAAACAAAAGAAAGCTACCCTTACCCTATAGTTGACTTGTGTGATGATGAAGGTTTTGCTATAGATGAAGATTTGATGGGAACTTCAGCTGATCAACTTGAGGTGAGAAAAATGTGTTTAGCTTTTGCATGCACTGGTTTGACTCCTGAGATGTTGACACCTCTTGCTCCGAATTTACGTAACTTGGCTACCGCGAGAGAAACGGTAAAAAATCTAGCGAAGATGTTGTGAAGGATGTTCCCGCTCCCGGTACAGCTCACGCTCCGTCGCCTAGGTTTTATTTGAAAACTCCTGCTGTTTTGTACATTGATTCTGATGCTAAAGCTCATTTAGGTCCTGGGACTGAAGATATTGTTGATGACATGAATAAGTTAGCATCTATTGCTCAGAACATTTACTCTTCAAAGTCTAAGTCCGGGTTTAAAAGATGGTGATGTTTTTGTTTCGAGACTGTTGAAGCCGGCTGCGAAGGGGAATATTTTTGCCGAGATGCCAATGTTTTGCCTTCTTCGCAGCAAAACGTTTTCGATGAAGTTGCTCGGCCGCTAATGCTAAGGTTTCAGAAATTGTTGACAAGATTTTTGTGGAGACAGATAGTGAGAATTTGATTGATGAGGGAAAATCTCGAGGTGTGCGAAGTCGTTGAAAAAATTGAAGATTTTGAAGAAGGGTACCTGATTGCCACTATGACCTTTGAAGATTTTGATGATGATATTTTTGATAAGGATGTTGAGGATCAACAACAGCTTCGTCTTGAGGATTCTATGATCAACGTAGAAACTCAAGAGAAGATTTCTTGTCCTTTGAAAGATGGAGAAATTGTTGGTGAGTTTTTTTTTATATATTTGATTTCTTTTTTATTTTTGATTTTTTTTTTTTGTTTTTGATTTTTATGCTTTTTTTGCAGCTTACTATTTTCCCGATGCCTCTACTTCTTCTAAAGAGAAAATTGTTGATGTTGGGAGGATGAAGGAGGTTGCTCAAGATGTTTGCACTCCTTCAGTTCTTTGTGAAGATGTATCTACAATTTTCGATATTGCCGATCCCGAGAAGCTTGGAAGGTTCTTGATTTTTGTCGTTCGAAGGTGTCAACTTGGATTCCTTCAAGTTTATCGGTGTTGGAGCTGAAAAGCTTCGATTGATGCCGAAGAAGACCGAGCTTCGTTTGGCAAAGTGTATTGATGATGCTTTTAGCGTTCGATGCCGAATCCGAACTTGCTAAGAAGGACCCTCCGGAACTTGCCGAGGCAAGTGTTTCTCGATGTATAAGGTAATGAAATCACCTTCGTTTTGCTATTTGTCTTGGTTTTATTGAGTATATAATTTTTATTTAATTTTTTTTGTTTATTCTTATGCTTCTTTTTTAGGGTGCACTTCTTGCTCGCGTGACCAACGAAAATCAATAGAAGACAAGCTTGTTGCATCGTCTCTTCGTGAGAAAAACTTTTGGATGAAATTTCTTCGTTGAAGTCTCAACTTGTTGAGAAAGAGAAGGAAAGAGGCAAGGTTGTTGATGAATGGCATCAGATGGATGGTCTTTATCATCAATCTTGCGATACTATTAAAGAGAAAGATGCTGAAATTGTTGTAGCCAACAAGACTATAGCTACTTTGAAGAGGGAGAAGGAATATCTTGAAAAGAAAAGTAGAGAGCAGGGAGGAGTTTTTCCTTATGAAGTTTAACAGGATGTGGGATATTTGCCGGGGTCATTATGACAAATTTGGTGCAAAGCCCGAAGATCCTAATTGGGAGCTCGGAGAATTTGATCCCTTCTTTAGTTGGCTATGTCATCGGTATGAAGATCTAGGTGTTCTTGTGAATACCTTCACCGATACCAGCGTGATGTATGCTACAAGGGCTCTTCTTCATTTGATGTCGGAGGCGAAAAGATCCCTTTATATACTTGAGTTCTCAAAGAGTGATTACAAGTTCCCGCAAAAAGCTGTGAAGCAAATTAGATATCGCACTCAATCTTTGTGCAAGAAATACTTTGATCAGTCTTGGCATGTTAGTGGACGGAGCCGCTTTGAAAAAAGTGAAGAAAAAGATGGAAGCAAGTAAGTTATTAGTCATTTTTTTCATCTATTCTTGTGATTGCTTATTTTATTGTTTTTCTTTTTTCTAAATTTTGATAGATTGAGATTCAATACATGCGGGAAGAAGAGAAGAGAAAGACGCGCTTGGAGGAGGAGGCTCTCAAGGCTCGAGAGATGATGATGTTCGTGAGAGGGATTTATAGATGTAGATGTAGCTCTTCTTAGGTTTTTATTTTGAGAGAGTTTGTGAGGAGACTTTGTAAGTTAAATTAATACTTTGTGATGATTTAAGCTGGAATACATCCTACGTGTGTTTCGAGTGAAGCCTGCGCAGGATGTTGCTACTATTACTCCTTTGATGGTTGCAAAAGGGAACTATGTATTTGAAACTTTTGAGTTTTTGGAATATCGTGAGTCCGTTTTGCGATGTTGATGTTGATTTGTTTATTGAAAGTAAACTTGAAGGTTCGAGGGTCAAAATTAATTGTGGAATTCCTCGAGTTATTGATTTTAGCAATTTTACATATTGTGAGATATTGTTTGGTTTTTTGTGATTTAACTTTCCTCTCTTTTCGAGCAAAGAAATTCTAAGAGTTGAATCTTTTTTTTACGTCCGATCATCATGTTCAAGTGCTTCTCCTAATTATTTTTCCGAGAGTATTTTGAGGCAAGAAGTGGACAATATAGTTGACGGCTTTGGCCAAGCTTTTGAATGAGGTGGCGAATACCGTTGTTTTCGAAAATAATGACCTGTAAATTATTTTTTGTGAGACTGAATTATGAAACTGTGTGGATGGATTGTGTTGTAATAAATTTACGCCTTGATATTAGTTTAAGCGAAAGTGTTGTTTCTTTTAATTTTTGCGAAGGTGGAGCGACAATCTTTCGCTACACGGTTAAAATTTTTCCCTTAGGAAATTTTAGAAACGTTGTCCCCTTTTCTTTTTTGCGAAGGTGGAGCGACAAACTTTGCGTTTAAAAAAATTTTTCCTTTAGGAAATTAACGTCGTCCCCTTTTCTTTTTGCGGAAGGTGGAGCGATAAACTTCGCTACGAAGTTAAAATTTTTCCCTTAGGAAATTTTAGAAACGTCGTCCCCTTTTTCTTTTTGCGAAGGTGGAGCGACAAACTTAAACTACGGTTAAAATTTTTCCCTTAGGAAATTTTAGAAACGTCGTCCCTTTTCTTTTTTGCGAAGGTGGAGCGACAAACTTCGCTTACGAAGTTAAAATTTTTCCCTTAGGAAATTTTAGAAACGCCGTCCCCTTTTTCTTTTTGCGAAGGTGGAGCGACAAACTTTCGCTTACGAAGTTAAAATTTTTCCCTTAGGAAATTTTAGAAACGTCGTCCCCTTTTCTTTTTGCGAAGGTGGAGCGACAAACTTAAACTACGGTTAAAATTTTTCACTTAGGAAATTTTAGAAACGTCGTCCCCTTTTCTTTTTGCGAAGGTGGAGCGACAAACTTCGCTACGAAGTTAAAATTTTTCCCTTAGAAAATTTTGTAGGTAGCAATTTTACTTTTAAAAATTGCACCTTTTTTTTGCTTAACTCGCTGATGTAAGAATGTTATGTTCTTCGGCGTTTGTTTTTTTATGAACTGAAAATGAAATGTAAACAGCAAATATTTTGGGGAAACTACCTTCTCATTTATATTGATATGAGAATTTACAATAGAGACTGCCTCGTTAAAAAACCACTCACCCTGCGAAGGGCTTCCCCTGAGTGGAAAAAGAGTGCAGCTCTTTACAATTGAAATGTAAACTTTGCTTGAAAGTAAATGATACTGCTACCTATTTACATATTTACAAGAGAAGCTCTTTTTTTTTTTTTTTCTAAGGATAATACTTACGAAGGTCTTGGATATTCCATGTGTGGCTTAATTCCTCTCCCTTCAAGGTCTCCAAGTGATATGATCCCCGCTTGTTTGACTTTGAGATGATGAATGGTCCTTCCCATTTTTGCTGGAATTTTCCTACTGTGTCCTTATTTCTTTTTCTTTTGAGCACGAAATCTCCTGGCTGAAGTTCTCTTCTGATTACTTTCTTATTGTACCATCTGCTTGTTTCTGCTTGATACTTGCCTAAATTTTGCAGAGCTTCGTTTCTTTCTTCTTCGAGTAAGTCTTTGCTTGTCTTTAAATCTTCTTCGCTTATCATCTCGTACATTTAGCCTTGGACTTTCGTAATCGAAGTTCTTCGGAGTCATGGCTTCGTCTCCATATAGCAGCCTGAATAGTGAAAATTTTGTAGATCTTGTAGTTGTCGTGTTGTGACTCCAAACTATTATTAGGAGTTCTTCGATCCACTTTCCTTTTGGTAATCCCACAAGATTTCTTGATATTCCAGTGCAAATTATTCCATTTGCTCTTTCAACTGCTCCGTTTGATTGCGGATGTTTTACTGATGCGAAGCATAGTTGGATTCCAAGACATGTACAATATTCTCTGAAATCTTCGCTATCAAACTGTGTTCCATTTTCTAAGGTGATATGTCTTGGGACTCCAAATCTGCAGATGATATTTTGCCATAGGAACTTTTTCATTGTTGCCGAGGACATGTTTGTTCTTGGCTTCGCCTCAATCCACTTTGTGAAATAATCAACCGCCACGACTTGCATATTTGAAGTTTTCCTGAGTTTGTGGCAACTTTCCAATGATATCTATTCCCCATCTTGCTAATGGCCAATTTGGTTCTATTTGTTGGATTGGATTTGCCGGGTGCATGTGTCTTGTTTGCTGAAATTTGACAATTGTGACAAGTCTTGATTATTTCCTTGCTATCTTTCTGAGCTGATGGCCAATAGAATCCTTGTCTAAAAGCTTTCCCTGCAATTGATCTTGGGCCCGCGTGGATTCCGCAAGGTCCATTGTGTATTTCTTGTAATATTTCCTTTCCTTCTTCGCTTGAGACACATTTCAACAATGGTTCACATATGCCTTGCTTGTAAAGTTGATCATTGATGATTTTGTAATTCCTTATTTTATACTTCATTCTTGTTTAATCAACTTCACTTTCTGGTTCATAGAATCCTTTGAGGAAAGCTATTATTGGTGATCTCCGTCTTCGCCTTCTATTATGTGGATATTTCTTGGTTCTTCCATCTTTGCTTGGATTGATGATTCTGATAATACTTGGTAGAATACATCTGGTGGTAATTTTATTTTCTGAGCTGCAGCTTTTGCGATTGTGTCTGCCTCTTCGTTGTTTGTTCTTGAGATGCTTCTCAATGTGAAACCTTCGAAGTGTCTTTCTTGCTCTCTAACATGTTGTAAATATTTTGCCAACTCAGAATCTTTTGCTTTGTAACTTTTTTCTATATGCCCGGCCACAACTTGTGAATCTGTTTTGATCAGTAATTTTTGGATTCCCATTGCTCTTGCCTTGCGAAGCCCCAGCCAGCATCTTGTTTCATATTCTCGCAATGTTGTTTGTGCATTTGAATTCTAATCTTGCCGCATATCTCATTTTTACTCCCGAAGGTGAAGTTATGATTGCAGCCACTCCGGCACTGAGGAGCCCTATGCGCCATCACAATTGATTGTCCATTCTTGACAAATCATTGTCCATTCTTGGGCTTCTTTTTGTTCTTCTAAGTTTGAAGTTGGAGTCCAATCTCGCAACAAAGTCCGCTAGGACTTGTGACTTGATTGCTGTTCTTTTTCAAATTCTATGAAGTATTGAGATATTTCCATTTGCCCATTTTCCCAATCTTCCGGATGACTTGCAACTTTGTAGAACATCTTTGAGGGGATGATTGGTTGGTATTTTGACTTTGTGTGCTTGAAAATAGTGCTTCAATTTTCTTGTTGCCATTAGTACCGCGTATGCTATCTTCTTGATCTCTCGAATAGTATATCTTTTGAGCCCGAGAGAGCTTCGGATACAAAGTATATTGGTTGTTGCTTCTTGGTGTGCTCTTCTATATTTTCTTGCACTAGTACTGCACTTACTGCATTTTTTGATGCAGAGATGTATAACAGCAATTCTTCTTGTGGATTTGGGCTTGCCAAAGTTGTTGGATTGGACAAATACTTCTTTACCTCTTTGAAAGCATTTTGTTGCTCCTCTCCCCATGCGAAGGTCTTGTTTGAATTTTTTTTAGTGCTTGGAAAATTGGGAAACTTTTCTCGGCCGATTTTGATATGAATCTGTTCAAATGGGGCCGCCTTCCAGTTAGTTTCTAAATGTCTTTGATGCTTTTTGGGACTTGTGTTTCCATTATCGCTTTTATCATCTCGGGATTTGGATCGATTCCTTTTGAAGATACAACACATCCCAAAATTTTGCCTTTCTTGACCCCGAAAGTGCATTTTTTTCTGGATTAAGCTTCAAGTTTGCTTTCCGAAGGTTGGAAAAAGTTTCTTTGAGGTCTTCGATATGCTCCTCTCTTTTCTTGCTTTTCACAATTACGTCATCAACGTAGCGAGCAAATTTTTTCCCTAATTGGTTTTTAGTACCGTTGAAGTCATTCGATGAAACTTGATCCGGCATTGCGAAGCCCTCACCCATTCTTTGGAAACAATATGTGCCAAACGGAGTGATGAAACTTGTCTTTTCTTCATCTTCTTTACTCATCCAGATTTGATGATAGCCCGAGAAACTTGATCTAGGAAACTTAACATTTCACTTCCCTGCCGCTTGATCGACTAGTGTGTCAATTCTTGGAAGTGGGAAATTGTCCTTTGGGCAAGCTTTGTTTAGATCCGTGAAGTCAATGCACATTCTCCACTTCAAGTTCTTCTTCCTGCCCATGACTATGTTCGCAAGCCATGTTGTGAATCTTACTTCTCTTATGACCTTCGCGTCTAATAGCCTTTGTACTTCAGCTTTTTTGCGGCAATTGTTCGTCTTACGAAAGTTTTCTTAACTTTTGCTTCTTTGGCTTGTAACTTGGATCTATGTTTAGTTTGTGTTCGATGATGTCTCTGTGACTCCTTCTAGATCTTTTGTGACCAAGCGAAGACATCTTGATTGATTCTCAAGAAGTTTATGAGGTTCTTTTCTTCTTCTTCGCGAGATGCTTTTGCGATGATAACTTTTCTATCTCGTAGCATCGGGTCTAATGGTACTTCTTTAGTTTCGTCTTTGGCACAAGTTTTCACTTTCTTCTCGAGGCTTCACATTTTCTTTCTCTTCTTGCCCTTCTTCGTCTTCGATGTTGAGAATATTTCTTTGAGTCGGTCTTTGAATCTTTTTCTATACATCTTATACGTTTTTTGATCTCCATGAATTGTGATTGTCCCGTTGATTGCCGGAATTTTCATGCAAAGGTATGAGTAATTGATTGCCTCTTCAAATGCATTTAGACTTCCTCTTCAAATATTGCATTATATTGATTGTGCATTTCAACAACGTCAAATGCGATTTGTTATGTTCTTGCATTGTTCACTGTTCCAAATGACACTAGCAACACAATTCTTCCAATTGAGTTTATTCTTCTGCCTCCGAATCCAACTAATGGATATTCCGCTTGCCCCAGACTTTTCCTGTCAATCTGCATTGCATCTAAAGTTTTTTGCGAAGAGGATATCTGGCCGAACTTCCTCCATCAACCAAGATTTTTGTTACTGACCATCCTTCTATGTTTGCCTCAATGACCATAGCGTCCATATGAAGGAAATCTTTTAGCTTCATGTCTTTTTTTGTAAAAGTTATTGGTTGATGTGACCACTTTGTCTTTTTGTATAGGCCTTCCATTGATATTGAATTTATTCTTCGAAAGTAGTTTCTTCTTGCAGCATTTGTTTTGTACTCCATGCTGTTTCCTCCTGAGATTGTCAATATTCTGCCTCTGCTTGGCATTATTGTATTGATTGCTGAAGTAGCTGGAGAATTGTTGCTTTGATTAATTGTAGAGTTGTTTGCTATTGATACTTCTGGTTGCTGAATTTGTGTTTGTCCCCATGGTATTGCGGCCAATGGTTAACAATTGTATATTGGTGGAGGTCCTAGTAATGTTTGATGCGAAGGTTCCGGATTTGTATGGAAGTTATATGCTTGGTTGTAAGCCCCTTAATTTCGAGGAAAATTTGCTTGACCTAAGAAGTTGATTGTCTTTTTGACTTTGTATGCTTCTGTTTTCTTGTTGGACTTCGTCAATGCTTTTCTTTATCATTGGGCACATTTTTTGAGGTGTGGCCCCCTTTACCATGCACGAGGCAAAATATTTCTTTGGGCTTTAAAGGTCTTCGCCACCAAATCTTGCTTGATTGAAACCTCCTCTCGTAATTGTTGTTGACGCCTCTGTTTTGATATTGGCTTCATTTGGTCTAGGCTTATTTGGTCATTGTTGATTGCGTTTTCTCTACTTTGCTCGTTGTTAATTTGGTTCACACGCGTTGTGGTGGTCGATCATCGATATTGCCTTCGCCGAAGTTTGGAGTTTTGTATTGATTGAATTGATTGTTGGTCTTCGCTGGTTTCTTTCAAAGTTTTCTTCTTCGATTCTCTTTTCAGAAGTTATCATCGGATTTTGCATATTTCTCGAATTCTTCATAGAGTTGAGCAACTGTTTTTGGTCTTTTCTTTTCAGATGTGATGATAGTTGACTTGCTCTTAATCCTCTCGATGGCTGCTATGATGACTACTTCATCCGCACATCCGTATCCGAAGTTTTCATTTGGATGAATCTCTTATAATACTTGATCAATGGCTCTTTTGGATCCGCTTGATGTCAAATAGGTCATCACTTGTTAATTCAGTGTGTTGAAATCCTTGGAAATCAACTAGCAGACTTGTTCTTAATTGTTCCCAGCTTTTGATTGACCTTGGTTTTGAGCGAAGAGTACCATTTTTGTGCTGAACCTTTCATTGCCACGATGAGTGATTTTGCTAGTGTTGTTTCATCTCCTCCTCCCCGAGGCAACTGCAGCTTCAAACTCATAAGAAATTGCCTTGGATCCGTAAGTCCTTCGTATGTTGGGATTATGTTGAACTTGAACCCTTTTGGCCATTTTGCTATTTGCGGATCAATTGACAAAGGAGATTCTCGTGTCAATTCGTTGTTGTGATCTTGTCTTGTTCTTTTTCTTTCCTTGAATTGTTCATTTGAGCTTGGCTCTTCAATGTTGATGATTTCTTTTTCTTGTTTCTCAAGTTCTTCGTTTAGTTTTCTCGGTCTGGCTTCGGCTTCTTCGATTCTTTGTTTTATGGTCTTTTCTCTTGTGCATTGCCCGCACTCTTCAAGTTCTTTTTCTTTCCTTGCTAAGTTCTCTTCAAGTGCTTTTAGCCTTTGCTCTTCACTTTCGTTGTCTTGTGACTTTGATTTTTTTCTCTTACTTCTTCAATTTCTTCATCTTGTCCATCTTCTTGTGATCTTGTTTCTTCTGCAGAGGTTTGTTTCTTTGGCCTCCCATGTCTTTAGTTGGTCGTGGGAATGCTCGAGCACACACAAACGGTGGGCGCCAAGATGTTGGGTAAAATACTCCAAACACGTTTTATTGATGAATACTTAGTCACAAAGTGACCGGTACCACATGCCCATTACAAGAAATGCTAGGGGGTATTTATAGGTCCCCCTAGCTTCGTAGTTCTAGGAAAATGACTAACTTTACAATGATAAACTTATCGTCTACATCTTCAGCTTAAGCTATTCTTGATGTCTTCGCAAGAATTGTCTCGAGATTCCTTTGCACTTTCGTAAACTTTGGTTGCGAAGGTCTTTCGACGAAGCTTCTTTCTTGGATCTTTTTGCGAAGCCTTGGGTCGCTGAAGGTCTTCGTAACGTCTTCGTACTGCGTCTTTATGTTTGACTCTTTGTTTGTCCTTCTTTTTTGTGAACACCTTTGTATGAAACTCTGTTTACACAACTGAACTTCAAAGTTTGGGTTAGAAGTTTATGTAAAATAAAGTTGACCCCCAACACAGAGACAAAAAAGGAAACTGGGAAAACATAAATTGAGCTCTAACATTCTTTTGTTGGGCACCGAGTGCCAGATTCAATACCTGGAACATGAGCACCACAGTATAGGTCCAAATGGAACTAAAGAAATTCTCCAACATCTCTTCTGTACATCCAATTTGCAGCTGAACAATTACTATACTTCATGATCATTAAGGTTACAGCTTTCTATCCAATTTTTATTGAGATATCCATTGACACTATGGCATATATGGATGTAGTGACATCAGAAGGACAAATACATTTTTCATAAACTATTCTATTATCAATATCAACCAGAAGAACTAAAATGAAAAAAAAAAAAGTACCAATAGCCAACTTGGATTCACATGAAAACGGAGAAAAACAGTTGCTAGCTGCATGGGTGAATGACTAGTTCTTCCAGATGGGCTACAGACTGGTCAAAATAATGCATGAATCTCTACTGTTTCCCTATCACCAAAATGGAAGAAAAAATAACATGATAGACATACAGGCATACAGCACAGCTTTCTAAGGCACTGTACTAGATAAACCAAGTGAACACCACCAAACATTTGAAGAATATGGAATTTGGCAAATAGAACCCATGAGTATCAAAAAAGGGGGAAATCATTTAGAAAGTACCTGAGGGCGAGTCTGAATGTATCTCTCAAGAGCTTCACCAGCTTTGCGAACAAGACCAACCAGCGCATGTGCGGTAAGAAAGAATTCCTTTCTATCTTTCAGTGTCTTAAGCACCTTGCCCTTTTTTCCCTCTTTTACCATAGCTAACTCTTCATGGTGCAGGGCATCAAGAGCATCATCGATGCGGCCTTTAACAATATCAAATCCATTCAGAGAAACCTCATGTGCTGTAAGAAGGGCTTCACCAACTTTTTTAACTCTACTACATGATGCATGTGCATCAAGAAATTTTTCCCTCTCGTCTTTCAGCATCTTAAGTGCCTTGCCACTTTTGCCCTCTTTAACCATAGCTAACACCTCACAATGTATGGTGTCAAGACGTTCACCAACGTGGCTTTTAGCAACATCAAGCCCATTCTGAGAAACCTGAGCAGTGTTCTTATTAGGGCTGTCACGGAGCTGCTTCTGAGAGGCCAAGAGCAAAATTGCCGCCTCAACAAGCTTCTCATCGTCAATGTATTTTGACACCACATCAACAACGTTATCTGTGTGTTTGGCAATTAATCTAACCGTATCCAAAAACATCTTCTGCTAGTAGCACCAACATGGAAAAATATGTTGGAATTTAGATGGGCTTGGCCCAATAACAAATTCGGAAATTCCTAGAGAGATCTCAAAGGCCCATTCTATATTTGGTAATCTTGGCCTTCAAGCTGTAGAATCCTGAACCGACTCGAGTAGAGAGTCCTAAAACCGATCGTGATCGCGACACGATGTTCGGGATATATAAACAAAGACCCTACCGGCCACGCCAAAATCAGATCACATATCTCATATTGGTTTAGAGAGGTGTCCCTTGAATAGACAACCTCTCTACTTTACGGCCACTGCGGAAACTTCAGCAGAGAGGGAGTGTAAGTTCGAGAGCTGCGTTGGAGAGCCGACAGAGATAGGTTATGCACAGATAGGTTAGACTCGCACCACTGCCAAGACGAGCCAGCTGGAACATAATGATAAGTAAAATCATGATCGACACGCATCATGTAATAAATAATAAACCGATTCAAGGAAACAAGAGAACCCAAATTAACGAAGATAAAGAGATTGCCATGCAAATGTGATTAACTAACAACCCAAATCCATTAGCAAATTAACCACACGTATCATTGTATCTTACACATCCACACAGACGATACGTAAATTAACATAAACAAATAAAAGAAGAGAACCTGTGTTCTTCTTGGCCTCTCTTGGCCGCGCTTGGCCAGGTTTTTCCCGGCGGTCGCTTCGGCTCCTCTCTCCGCTTGGTTTGTCCCATGAGGGTATCGGCCCGTGAGTCTATCCGGGAGGGCGTAGCTGGCCCTCTCCTCGAGGGGCAGGTTCACCTTTGGCAGCCAACGCTGCCCGCCTGCAGCCGCTCGCCTGTGAGGGCGGTGTGGGAGGCGCTCTCCACAACGAACTTCATCTCCTCCCGAGTGGCTAGCCATGTCGACGATCGTGGCGCGCGATCCGCTTCCCGTATGAAGGCACGAAGAGGAAGTAGTGTTGGATAACCGTGAGGGTGGGGATCGTGGGTATAAATGTGGCGCTTTCCAAAAGATCGCCTCTGAAACGTAACGGCCACCGCCGCGCCCCAATGGCCGCCTCCTCAAGACTCAATGGCGACCGTATTTTCCAAAGTTAAGATTCAAATCAAATTTAAGCGCTTATTTAATGCGAATTTCCTTTGAACGAAACAGATTCGTGACGTAGGAGCAACACACAACAATAATATATATAATTTTTATTTTATTAATATATAAAACAAAAAAGAACATATAATAAAAATGATAAAAACAAATAAAGAGGAAGGCCGCCGGCCTGGGGTCTCGTCCCTCCTCCTCCTCCACCGCGCCGGGCAAGCCGTCCTGGCCAAGGCCCGAGGACGATCCCGCCAACCGCTCCACCTGGGGGCGAGGTGGTTCATCTTCTCTTCCAGGGGTGGATCCACCCATGGAAGAAGACCATGGTCGGTCCGCCGCCTCACTTCCCGGGCGCAGACTCCGAGACGATCGAGGTGAAATCCCTCTCGATCATAATCCCACATGCGGCGGCGATCGCAATATCTACGCCGCCTAGCCGGTGGGCCGTATGTCCATGCGGCGGGCCCCGCTTTGAGAGGGCAGACGTAGTCGGAGTCGGAGTCGGAGTCGGACGGCCGCCGGCGCCTCCACCACCGGCTCCTGCCCCTTGTCCTCCGCCGCCCATCTCCTCCCGGTGCGCTTTGTTGGATCCCGAGCCTCGAGGCCCATGGCGCCATGAACGCAAAGAGAATGTGGCCGGATTAGAGAACTGGAATGGATGAACGCCCATGATCGAGTGTGCTTAAATAGAGAGTTAGCCGGTCGCTCCACTTCCCACGATCGACAAGGCCAAAGCAACCGCTTGGAATTCCCACGATCGCCGGCTGAATTCGCACGACTCGCCGCCGAAGCCTCGCACAGAGGAGCCAGCCACTCGGGCTTGCCTAATGGCGCTATGGACGACAACACTTCCACTTTCATTATCACCGTCGGAACACATAGAACCGAGTAATGATTATTGTGTACGTGAAACAAATACTTATATCTCGTAAAATTGATTTATTGAAATATTAATTTTATCTCAAGATTAATGTGCATTGAGAGTTCAACTAACCCCGTCACCGCCACGCACTTCGTATTATAAATTTTCATTTTAGTAGTATACGCTATAGGTCACCGTGGTAGGTCATGGCCTGCGATACGTCACGGCCGCGTACTCGAGTTCATGTTGTTCAATTTCACCACGGTCGCCAATTAAACCGGCCAGTTGTCTCTCGCTTCCCATGAGAAAAGGTCGTTCCCGCCGCCGCCGACGGGTTATATCAATGTCGGCATATTAACACCGCGGTGTATCGCCAAGACCTAGCGATCACAAATATCAACGTTTGCACGCGCGTTGTTTTGGAGTATCACCGCCAAGTTAAACCGAGAACCGGCAAGGTTTTGCATTGTCAATGGGCGAACAAGCACGCCCGACGCCCGACCCCTCGCAACATTGCACGCGAATCGCTAAGCCACGCACCGCATCACCCACGCCGCTTTTCACGATAGCCGGTTTAGCGCCGGCGGCAATTATCCCAAGCAGCGAACGCCCATATCACCGCCGGGTGCCTATTGAAACCGGCAAGGATCAATCATTACCACGCATGCGGCCGCAAAAATGGCTAGTGCGCCCTTAGGTTTGCAATTCAGCCTTCTTGGTCCTCTTTCTTGATAATACTCTTGATTCGCTTGTCCGTTTCTTCTTCCGATCTTCTGCTACTCTCCACATACATATCTTATGGCCTCTATGGGAGAAAGCCCTCCATCGTACAGAGAGATATCGTTCCAGTGCACCTTAGGCCACCAAAATGGTTCACACACAAGAGGTGCTACAAAGAGTCTTACTCTAAGATTGAGCAAAAGCCGTCGGTTGTTGAACAACTATGAGGTTCACGTAGCCATCCGTTCTCGTGCTTGAGGGCCGGATACCGGATTTACATGTCCATATGAGAGATATATGGCATTCTCTGGATAAGATCATAGTGATTTATGTGTTCAGCGAATGAAAATCTCCTTGGTGATCAAAGGAGATTTTCATAGGATTAACATGATCTTCTCCCCAAGGGAATGCCTATGCATACCGCCATTGGATCGAACCACGGGCCAATGAAAGAAAGAAAATCTATAAGGCATCCTTGCCGTGGATTCACAATCCGCAGTTATGCCCTCCTTGTAAGATCGAGCACAAGAACCCCACAGAGCACCGATGGGACCTCAACGGTATTCGATGGGCCAGTCTTTAAAACTTCATCGGAATTTCATCTAAGAATCACATTACCTTTCGCGTTTATTTTAAATGCTCAGACACTTTGATGAGAACATTGATCTATTCGCATGTTTAAGGTCTTTGTTATCATATATGTAATAACTTTTTTTCAAGGTCTTTGTTATCATATATGTAATCGGATATTGTAATCTAGCTTGCCTCTTCCTCTATATAATGTGACCGTGTTCTTTCCAATAATATGGATGTTTGCATTTATATATCATACTAAAAGCTTTATTTTTTCGACTACTTCTTATTTTTCATGGACGAACATAAATATCTAAATGCTCTATGTAATTAACCGAAAAGTTGGTAAACATCATTCAAACACACAACTCGAAAAGAAAGGTCCTGCACTAATCTCGCAAGAGCGAGCAGATTAAACTATCCGTTCGAATGCCATATCACCGCCGCTGCTTAATAGAGCACCGGCAAGGAGTTGAGACTACACTACCGGGCCAGTAAATATGAAACGATAGTGATCGCCTTCTATCGCGCTATCACGTAGGAAATCTATAATAAAAATATGGACTTAAAAACTAAGATCTTGTGTGTGTGGCATAATTTGGGTGCACAAGGTTGTAAAAAATTCAAGACATTTCTACATTGTGGGGAGTAGACATGCTTCACAAAGGTACATGACCCTTTCTACTCCAAGCATGACCGACAATTACATCCATAAGCTAGCGCCGGGTCATCTTCGCTCGTGGTCTTCAAACACTCTCAAACTTTTCTTTAGACGTGCACATGCTACGTGTGAAGGAACCACGACATGTTTGAGATCTGACAAGGTTTGGTATGTCAATTAAATTGAATTTCTACGCCGCACGCGCAGTAATTTACATGTGTTGAACCGTGGGTTACCTCACCAACAGAGCCAGAGTGGTGCGCCACAAAATCTCCTCACATGGTCTCATGTGTCCTAGGAGGGAATTCGTGTAGGTTGGTGCAAAATTCATAAGCCAAGCTTTCTTTCAAGCTTTACCTCCTTCCATCGTGTTTATCACGATGAAAATCTAATAACATATGTGGATCGTAAAAACCTAAGATCTTGTGTGTGGTGGCATAATTTGGGTGTACAAAGGTTGTGTGAAAATTTCAAAGTACATTTTCTACATTGTGGGAGTAGACGTGCTTCACAAAGGTACATGCGACCCCTTTCATCGTCCGGCTATGACTCGACAATTACATCCATAAGCTATGCCGGTCATCTTCGCTCCTGCGGTCTCGCCTCAAACTTTTTCTTAGACGCGCACATGCCATCGTGTGAAGGGAAACCAAACTGATGTTTGAGATTTTTCTGACAAGGTTTTTGGTGGTTTTTCACTAACAGCCCTACGACGACCCCAAGTAATTACATGTGTTGAACTCAAGTTACCCACCAATGTGAGCCGTAGTGGTGCCAAAATTTCCCAATATGGTCTCATGTGTCCTAGGAGGCAATTCACAGGTAGGTTGTGTTGACTACCAACGATATTTTTCCCGTCAACTTACTAACATATACGTAACATATACATTTTTATACTCATATACATTTATTACTACTATTTCCACTTGTAGTGTCTGAAATGTATTTTGTAGTATTTATAATAAAATGTGTGGAAATACGAATTAAAAGTACGCGACCTCGAAAGCGCATTTGTAATACTTCAAGCCTAGGGATAAAATGCACCAAACACCAAAACTCTACCGAGCAAACGCCACCCCACAACTTTTTAGAGCAAATGACGATGGCCCCGCCAGCACGGGTCGACTGGCCAAAAGGGTGCCAGACCCAAGGTGCGCCCGCACCCAAAATATGGCGGTTCGGGCTCCAACTTTGGCGAGGCTGCATTGGCGCCAAACCGTCTGCTGGGGTGGATCGGCTGGTTCAGCGGAACGTGGACGCCCGGGAGGACGTCGGTTTGCGCATTCATGGTGTAACATTAGCACTTAGCCCCCTCCTCTCATCCTATAAGTAGAGGGCCTCTCCCCCTCAACACACACCATTTGGAGCCTCCTCACTCACCACACCCTCCTACTCCACCTCTCTAGTTCTTTAGCTTTAGTAGTATTTGGAGCAAGGCTAAAAGCTTCATTGAGTAGCTTGTAATTAGTGTGAGAAAGGAATATTCGGTATGAATCCACCATGCCTTCTCAAAGCCCTGCCCTTATTTAGTTGTGCAATAGAGCTAGAGTATTTCCATGCAGTTATATTCTTGACATGTTGTTCTCGACACGATCATGACAAAGAACTAGGACTATAGTTCCTATATCGTGGTTAGTCGAGAACCCAGGGCTTAACCATTCGTGCCAAGGTATTTGAGTAGAGTAAGTGAGCTGTAGCCAGATGGCGGTTCAGTTGTACCTTCGGGCTTGACCATGTTCTGTAGCCTGCTCATCCGTAGGGTAAGAGTCCCGCTGGGGACATGGGATGTACC
>JADLZK010000013.1:0-54885 GCA_015847255.1 Hyparrhenia diplandra
TGTCCTCGGGGGTAGGGGGTGTGCTATGCGCCCGACCGGGCAAGGCCCAACAAGACGGGCCCGACCCATCAACACGCACCGTCGTCTTCCTCCTCCACTCGATCGGGGCGGCGCCTCCCCGTCCCACCGGCTCCCGCCTCGTCTACCCATACCCAGCCCGGGTGGTGCCCCTGGCCGCCTCGCGCGGCCCCCCGCCGCCTCGCCTCACCGCCCGGCCGAACCGTCTTCCACCACCGTGTCGACGACCGCGGCCCCGAGCCGGCCGATTCTGACGGGGAGGAGGAAGAGGAGGGAGGAAGGCCGCCAACCCTAACGGCTGCTGGACTCATTGCGGTTGGCTTCACAAGATCGGGCATCGCCTCCGAGCGTCGTCGCTGAGCTCGGCGGCGTCATGGTCAATCCTGGCGGGAAGTGGGTCGTGGGACCGTGGGCGGCCTACCTAAAGGTGGTCGGCACACGCCGACGCCGACCTGGTCGGTGCATAACATTGGTCTCGGGTCGGCTGCGACTGGGCCCGTGTTTTCCTACGGAGTAACAAAAAGTCGTGAACATTGGAAAATGACCACGCGAAACCGGCCCTAGCAAAAACACTAGTACACAACATATCTAAAGAACCCCCTTAGGTTGTCCGCGACCGTTGGAACTGAAAAACACACGGTATCCCTTCGCATCCGGGCCCCACACGCGGTTTTTACAGGTTTCTTGCGGTAGGTGGAACTCTATCCCACACTTTAGATCCGTGGGTCCCACATATCAAGATTGGAGCAGGCCGGTCCGGGAATCCCTCCGCCTCAGGGATGGCGGCCACCTCGCCGGGCGGCGGGCGGTGCGCACGGCCGCCTCGCGCACGGGGGGGAGGGCCTCGGTGGGGCATGCGGCGTCGAGCTCGTCGACCTCGGCCTCGGCATGGCGCGGGACCGGGCACGGGCGGCGCCTTGGTCGGTCGTGGCGCGGCGGGGCGGCGCGGCTGCGCAACGGCGTCGGCGGGGCTGCGGCCAGCAGCGGCGGGCGCGCGGCGTCTTTGGCGCGACGCGATGCCGCGGTGCTCGTGCATGGCATGGCGGACATGGCCATGGCGAGCATGCGGGTGTGCTCGCCGCGGTCTCGCCGTTGGTGGCATGCTCCCGCCTCCGCCGCCGCCGTCCCTCCCTCTCTCTTTCGGCTCGTGGCGTCGCGCGACGAAGGAGCTCACGGCGGCACGCCGGACGCGGACAGCAGCGAGGGCGACCTCTCCGAAGCCTCACCTTGGGAGATGCGCCGGAACTCAGACGCAGCGCCGTCCAGGCGCGGCGTTTGCGCTGCGCTTCGCGGCGCGGGCGAGTGCGGCTCCATAGGCGGCGCCTTGCCCTCCCTCGACTTCGCTGCGCGGGCGCGTGGGCGGGCTTCGAAGCGGCGGACGGCGTTCACGCCAGCGGCGGCGCGGTGGAGGTCTCGGCGAGGTCGGCGATCCCGCCAGGCGCTGTCGCGGAGCGGGGCGAGGCGGCGAGTGCGAGCGAGCCAAGCGGCGCGGGCGTGGCGGTCTTTGGAGAGGGCGGCGGCGGCGCGGCGTGGTTGCGTCGGGCGTGCGGTCCTCGTGGTCCCTCCGTGCTCGTCGCGAGCTGCTGGCCCAGGGCCCACACCACGTTGTCGCCTGGAGTTTGAACGCGCAGGTGGCTGGGATTAAAGGAAACGGGCCGCGGCGTAGCCACTCCAGTACAGCAGTGCAGCTGTTTTCACGCTAAATCCATACTGGAGTACGCGCTCCCAGTACCCGGTGCGGACAGCCTTAAGATCCACGTGAGATCGAAGTGAAGCTAGCTGCATGCAAGGTGAAGAATTGACTTTTGTTTAGCCAAGATCACATGGGCCATGGGGCCCATATCTGCTTGCCTGCGTCCGTTGCTCTCACAAGTGACCAGGTCGGCTGGTCAGGTTTGATTAGTCCATTTAGGTGCCTGAGTGAGATGCAAGGGGTTGGGCTGGCGGCCCAGGATCAGATAAAGTGGTTGGGCCGTCACTTATGCGAGACCAGCAAAACTCTGTTCTCACCCAACTCTGTTCTTCATCTTCTTCTTCCTCCCTAAAACTCTCTTTCTCAGATTTCTCAAAAATAACTCTCTTTCTCAGTTATCTGTCCGATTCTCAATACGATGTGACAAAATACCTGGTCTTTTCTATAGACTAGCAAATATGCACGTGTTTGTTATAAAATCTATTTCAAATGCATTCGAAGTATTTAAATTTTCGTTCCATCAATAGGGAGAGGGAGGGCATCGCCTGAAGCAATCAATAATTTTTTTTTTAAAAGCAGCAGGCAAGCCCGGCATATATTAATAAGTAGAAGAGTAGAGAATTACATCGCAAAGCGGCGAACAACTTCCCGCATTGGATGATGTCAAACCGGGCGAGAGGAACTAAATTGACTACTCACACTCTAAAAACAAAGCGAAGAGCGTCATATAGCTGCCTTTGTCATGGAGACTCCCCATGTTCTGTCCCTGCCTCCGCCGCAATCGCAGCCAGCCCGCAAAGCTCCATGTCATCAAGCCTCGCTGCGCCCGATAACGCACCGACCGCCTTCGGGTAGGTCCCATCCGGCCGTCAACGTGAGCTTGTGATTGCAATGTCGACACCGACGACCCGCCATTGATGAAGTCCAGTAGCGCAATTTGAGTCGGGCACGTTGTGCCACCGCGGCCGGAGGAAGGACGACGGCTTGACGCAGCCGGATTGTGTGGGAGCTAGTGGCCTTCGTCGTGCGATCCCTCGACTGCTTGGTACGCTTCTCGATCGGAGGTGAGGCCGGCCTTGAAGTAGCAGCGGCTCGGGAACCTTCCCAACATCATCTTTAGAGAAGGATGCGCAAAGGCTTTGTTGTCCTACGTCTCGGTGCATTCATTAGCATCCCCGCTCCCTGCCGATCCACCTCCTCCTCCTCGAGGGGTGTGGCCAAGTCGCAGCTCAACATGCACCTTGGGCCGTCTCCGGGAAGCCTCGGCCAGGGGAGCCGGCCTCAACGACGCTTCTACCTTCGGGCTCGACCGGGTGCGTAGGCCGGGAACCCCCACCGGCGGTGCTCGTTACCATGGCGGCGGCGCAAGCTCCCGCAACATAGGTCAGCCGTGTCGAGGCTCCTCCGACCACGCAATGCACCGCATCCGAGGCTCAACCGGTTGCAAAGTGGCGTGTAGCGGCCGCACGTCGACCTCAATCGAGAGAGGAGGCGGCAAGCGACCTCAATGGTCATGCTGCCCTCCACCACAGGCGTACTCGTGTCGCCCGGCGTCGTCGTCCAGCTCGCCGGTGCCCTCCCGCACGGCCGCCTCCGAGCTCGGTGTACCGCCTTGGATGACGTCTTTGGGAGGCGTGGGTCGGCGATGTGAGCTGGACCTGCCGCCGTCGCTGTCGATGGCACATCTCTGGGCCTTTGCACTCCTGGCAAGGTGGTGGAGACCATGGCAGCGAGGAGCAACGAGGGTCCCGACATTCTGCGCGACACGGTGGTGGGCGCGAGACAACGGAAGCATGGCCGATGAACGCCGGCCGGATCACTCGTGGGCCAGCGCGTGTCCCTCGGTGCACATCCCCGGCGCGCGCCGCTGCTGCTGTTCCTCCACTGGTTGGTCGGGGTCTTTGGGGAGCACACGCTGCCAACCATCGGCGCCGGGGTAGTCGCCCATCGCCTGAGCCCCAGACCGTGGTGGTGGGCGGGGATTCGCCACCGCATTGGTCGACCGGGAATATAGGAAGCGTGTACAAAAGAAGCAAAACAAGATAAACCCTATTGATGGAACGAAAATTATATAGATGATACCCATCCCATTTCAAGTCACAAATTACAAAAGAAAACAATAGGTACACCTCGATAGTAGGACAAACTAAAAGTTTCTATGACAATGAGTTAGTAAGCTCCATGTAGAAAGGAATTGTCAAGTCGAGCTGGCGATTATTGTTAATCTGCTTGAGAGAGATTATTGTTATCACGTTATCAATAGCTAATTTATACATTTCAAAAGAATACTTTTAGTTGTTCCACAATGGCTAAGAGGGAATGCAATAGATTCTTTTTGAGTCTGAATAAAAACACAAAAAAAATGTACATGAATTTAGATGTGCTTTACAAACTTCAAAACAAATGAATGCCTCTTGGAGATTCATGACACTCGGTAGAGGCCATGGTGGAGGTGGCACTCGCTTCATGCATATAAATCAATTGTTCATGGACACTGCAAAAAGAGAGGCAATGAAAAAAAATATACTTTTGTAGTTGCAACCCATATAGCTCAATATTTCCTCTCAAATATACAAATATGCACTAAGAACTGCTCAAGGGGGAAAACAAAACGCAAGCATAAACAGGAGAAAGAGATGGGATCAGAATCACATAACATGTAGCTGTAACCTCTTGTACACACATTATTGTAGCTTTAGTTTTTACTGACAAACTATCCATACACACATTATTGTAGCTTTAGTTTTTACTGACAAACTATCCATATAGTCATATAGATTGCTGCTACTCACCAGGCAAGAAATATGTTTGAAGCATTCTTCGGTCGTGCCTTTCCTAGGCAGGCTGGGCCGGATGACCTATTTGGCCACCTATACCGAATAAGTTTTTTTTTTATTCTCCTTAAGGACAGGCTAAGCACAAGAAACATTCTTTATGTCCTCTGTAACTCATTACTGAGGAAACGTCAGAGCATTTGTTCCTGGAATGTGCTTTTGCCAAGCAACGCTGGAATCTGGTAGGAATCAGCATACCGGATAGCAGTTGCTTTCCTGATTTAATGTCATCCATAATAGAGCAACTCGCTTCAAGATTCTTCATGGCGGCTGCCATCCTGATCTGTTGGACAATTTAGACTGCTAGAAATGGGCTAATTTTTTATGGGACGAACCAGCCAGCAGTTCTCCAACGCAGAAGGAGTTGAGACTAGATTTTTTTTTTTTTTTTTTTTTTTTTGAGCATCAAGTTGAGACTAGTTCAGCACAGAGTCAAGTCTTTTGAAAATTATGGATAACCAGCTTAAATTTAGTCTCTTGATTTCTGTTTCTGTGATTTTTGCGCTTCTTTCTTAGTTCCCTAGGCCCCTGCTGGGTGCTGGCCCGCCCATCTTTATTATTGCTACTGCAGTTTGTTCCTGCATCGCTATCCACGTGCTTCCACGCGTCTCTCACTACCGTTTTTCAAATAATACGTACTTTGCCGTGCTTAGTGCTTGCTTACGCTGCATTTCATAAATATAATTTCGCCACTCCAGCAGCCTCATTGCATTCAAGTAGTATAACCATGAACCATGATTGCAACTGGGCATCGCATTCGAAGTACTCGGTCAGTCCCGAAAACATGCAATTCTCACTTCTTGATAAGTCAACATTTTCAAACTACCGATAATTATATATTAAAATATATAAATATTTTTACTAAGTAATTAGTATCATTGAAAGATTTTTGAAGTCTAGTTTTTTTAATAAGTTTATTTAGAGATATAAATGTTACACGTATTTTCTACAAACGTAGTCAAATTTGAGAAAGTTTGACCGACCGCGCGCTTCTCATAGTTCCATGTTTTTACGTGACGGAGGGAGTAGTACTGTAACTACATGGGCGTGCTTCGCCCACGCCCCAGATGACATGTGTGAACATTCTATCAAACTTTCATGAATTTGATTGTAACATCGAATATGTCGGACTATGTATGGAGCACTAAATCTATACGAAAAAATTAATTATGTAGTTAGCTTGTAAATCGCGAGATGAATCTAATAAGCCTACTTAGGTCGTGATTAGACACTAAACTCTTACAAGTAACACATGCTCTAATGACAAATTAACTAGACTTAAAAAATTCATCTTGTCGTTTACAGATAGAAACTATAATTAATTTTGTAGTTGGTCCATATTTAGTGGTTCAAATATGTACCAGATTGTCTAATGTGACACTTCACTACACGTCAAAATGAGATATAAACACAGCCTAAAAATATTTATAAATTTTGTATTTCTAAACTTTGCTATGAAAATATATTCAGCAATTCACTAATGTTGCTAATTAGACATTATAACATATATTAATATATATTTTGATGACTTCGTGGAATATATAGGACAAGAGGGAGTACTAATATGTATTGGCGGGAACAGGCTAAACTAAAGTTGACCATTTGGCCCGCTGCACGCTGCCCGGTCCGAGGCCCGGCAAAATGGCCCGGCATTCGCCCGTCCGTCCGTATGTATGCGGGCCCGCGGGCTGCGGCCCGGTGGCGGACCGGGCCATGGGCCGCCGCCGCCGGCCCGAGTAACACGGTGCCGGTCCGACTCCCGGTGGGAGGGTTGGCCCGGTGGCGGCCCGGTGAATTTTGGCCCAATGATATATAAAGCTGGAATGTTCCTTCTTCTAACCCTAATTTTCCTCTCGGTTCCTCTCAACAGTTCTTCTAACCCGGCGCCGATGGCCTTCCTCTCGCTCCCGGACGTCGACCTTCCCTCTGCTCTGCCTTGCGGATCCGCCGGAGAGGCGGGCGGCTCCCAGCGCGGAGGCGGCGACGGGCGGCGCCAGCCGCGGCCCGCCATGGCCAGCGGCGCCCAGCCTTGGCGGCCAGCGAGCGCGCGAGCTCAGCAGCGGGCGGCCGTCGGCGCGTCGGCGCCAAGCGGCAGTCGGGCGGCGCCCCATGGCGCTGGTGGTATCGTGGCATCGGCGCAGCGGCGAAGCGGCGGTGGCGCCCGTGCGCCCGCCGTGGCGTGGCGGTCAAATGGCCGCGGACCGGGCCATGGGCGGCGTGGCCCGAGCCGGTGGAGGCCGCGGCCCGGCGGCCGTGGCCCAGACGCGACCCGCGTGGGCTGGCCCGGTCCGGCCCGGCGGGCCCCGGGGCGGCCGGGCGGCCGTTGGACATCTATAGGCTAAACTACATGGCTTCCACCCGTGCCGCCCCTCTTTGAGCTTCACATACTTTCGCCACAACAAGAACCGGGCACACGCACCACCATGTGCCGGCGGCGGGAGGAGGCAACGGCCACGCCGCGCCCATGCACGTGGTGATGCTCCCATGGCTCGCCTTCGGCCACATCGTCCCGTTCGTGCAGCTGGCGCGGAGGCTGCTGGCCTCCTCTTCCTCCTCCGTCCGCGTCACGTTCCTCACGGCCGCCGGGAACGTCCCCCGCGTCGAGGCCATGCTGTACACGGCCTCGTCCACCGGCGAGGTGGCCGTCGTGCCGCTGCGCCTGCCACACGTGCCGGGGCTTCCCGAGGACGCGGCCAGCACGGCGGACGTCTCGCCAGACGGTGCCGAGCTGCTCAAGGTCGCGCTGGACGGTGCCCGGCCGCAGGTGGCCGCGCTACTGGCCGAGCTCCGCCCCGACGCCGTGCTGCTCGACTTCGCCACTCCGTGGGCCACCGAGGACGCCGCGGCGTTGGGCGTCAAGTCGTTCCACTTCTGCGTCTTCTCCGCCGTAGCGAACGCATACCTCGCCGTCCCCGCGCGCTGCCCCGAAGGGGACGTGGTGGCGCAGCCGTCGGCGCGCGACCTCATGTCAGCCCCCTCTGGCTTTCCCGGCTCCTCCCCGCTCGCCGCTGCCGGCGTCCCGGCGTACCAGGGCGCCGATTTCACCTACGTGTACACCAGCTTCGGCGGCCACCCAGCGCCTACGACCGCGTGTTGGCCCTCATGCGGTCCTGCGACGGCATCGTGCTCAAGACCTGCTCCGAGATGGAGGGCGTCTACGTCGACTACTTCGCCGCTCAGCTCCGGAAGCCCTTGCTCCTAGTGGGGCCACTGGTGCCGGACCCACCGCGCGGGGAGCTGGACCAACGCTGGGCCACCTGGCTGTCCGCGTTCCCGGACGGCGCCGTCGTGTTGGCGTCGTTCGGCAGTGAGACGTTCCTGCCGCCCGCCGCGGCGACGGAGCTACTCCTGGGCCTCGAGGCCACCGGCCGCCCGTTCCTCGCCGTGCTCAACTCCGCGGATGGAGAAGCCGTCGTCCCGCCGCCGGGGTTCGCCGAGAGGGTGTCGGGCAGAGGACTGGTGCACACCGGGTGGGTGCAGCAGCAGCACATCCTGCGCCACCGGAGCGTTGGGTGCTACGTCACCCACGCCGGGTTCAGCTCCGTCGTGGAGGGGCTCATCGCTGGCTGCCGCCTCGTGCTGCTGCCCATGAAGAACGACCAGTTTCTCAACGCGGCGCTGTTCGCGCGCGAGCTCCGCGTGGGCGTCGAGGTGGCGCGCCGCAACGAGGACGGCTGGTTCGGGCGCCAGGACGTGTGCGACGCGATCGTGGCGGCTGTGGCGGACGGAGGGGAAGGGGACGCTAGGAAGTGGGCCGAGTTCTTGACGGACGACGCCGTGCAGGGGAAGGTTCGCCGACGAGTTCGTCCGGCAGCTCAGGGAGCTCGTCAGCGCCGCCTCCACTTGATTGAGCGCACGAGCACGACATTGTGTTGTAAGGTTCTTTGTCCTTTTATTCTCGTGACGTGATCACACCGTGCTGGTGTGCACTTTTGTATGTTCTCACCTTTCTTTTTTCTTTATGCGAATTTTCAAGTCTATACTCCATTGCATAATGGCTCCATTGTAAAACAAGTGCACATCAATATTTTAGGATTTTCGATTTATAAAATATACCATCATCGGTAGTGGGTGGCCTAACGCATCTGCAATATGCTGATGATACAATCACTTTGATGGAAAAGTCAGATTCCAACATTAAGTTCATTCTTTCATGCTATGAACTTATGCTCCACATGAAAACCATCTATGCGAAGATGGAGCGATGTTTATGTCATTGGTGCTTCTGATGAGGCAGAACAAAAGTCTATTGCAGATGTTTTAGTTGTAAAGTATGTGAGCTTCCTCTGGGTCTACCAATCAGTGATGTCAAGATTTATTGGTGACAAAGCTGTTAAGAGGTTGGGCACCTGGCAGGAGATCATCTTTCTTCTAGCTGATTCATTGTACCTTATCTATTAGGAAAAAAAAAAGTTCAGGCGTATTCAGTATACCTTATCTATTAGCAAAAAAAAAAAAATGAAGGCAATTATCAATAGCTGATACAAACAGATCTAAGTTCTTTTGGCAGGGAACATAAAAGAAGAAAGTATCAGAAGGTCAAATAGAGACCTAATTGTTGTCAAAAAAAAAAAAAAAAAAAAAAAAAAAAAAATAGAGACCTAAAGATTTCAGAGGCCTTGGTTTCATGAGTGTCATGTTCAAATGGATTGCCAAATTAGAAAAAGAGGTGATACTAGTATATGTTGTGATTGTTGAGGAGAAAATACCTGGCTGGCAAAAGTATTTTTTCAGATCAAACAAAGGAATGGATCACAGTTCTAGAAAAGCCTTTTGGATTTGAGAGTACAATTCCAACTTGGTAGAAGAATAAAGAGTGAGAAACAAACCAGGTTTTGGTTGGATAATTGATTGGATGATACAACCTTCAAATTGAATTTTGTCAATTATTTCAAATTTGTTCAGATCCTGAAGTAGAGTTGTCTAAGGTGTGACAAAATGGACAATGGTTACTAAAGTTCAGAAGAACGTTTGATGATTTTTTGCTGCAGGAGTGGAGTAGGTGGCAGATGCTATTGAGAGTGATTCAATTATCTTCCGGCATAGATGAGGTTGTTTGGGAACTAGGGAAATTAATCAGGAAGATACATAACCAGATCTTTATAAGGATTCTTACCATTTGGAGGGATCAAATGCTCAACTCTCAATGAGATTTGGCAACAATGTAGAGTTCCCAAGGTCCAAAATCTTACTATGGATGACTTATCATGATAGGATACAATGTGGAGTGCAGCTGGAGCGAAGAAAGTGGCCTGGGTCACCACATTGCAAGAGCTCTGATTTTTTAGCATTACATTGCAAGAGCTGTGATAGTTTAGAAACATCTGACCACTGGGCGAGCTAGTACTCCGTATAACACGCTGCGTGGGCCAAGCTCATGGATACCAAATTCAGGGCCCAAGAAGTATCGCCGGTTGGGCTTGCTTTGCTCTTGTCCTTGTTCTTCTCGCTTCTCGGCCTGCAACGCTTCTGCTTGTCATTTCCATCACCCGCTTCTGTTGCTGTACTTCCTTCTTCTTCTTCTTCTTTTTTTTTTTTTTTTTTTTTTTTTTTTTTTTTGAGGTTACACAGCCAATCGTCTCCAGGCCTCTCTGCTGATGGCCGCTGTTCGGCGATGGCTGACGCCTGACGCGTGCCGGCGGTGTCCATCTAACAATAATGCCGACATATCGCCAGCCTTGGGTAGGGCGCCACCAGGTTGGCGATGTGCCTCAACTGTCGTCAGACTTGCCTGGCTAGCTTGGCTCTATAGCTCAGCTAGCATCTGATCTGATGCTGTAAGTCCTTCCAATGTTCATTTTAGCGTATACAAGGGGCTACAGTAGTTAGGTTCTTGCTTTGTTTGTGTTGTTGTGTTGTGTTTTGTTTAGTTTTGTCTCTCTGTTTCGCTTGACGATGTCGCTTTCGGCATCCCGAGCAGTTTGTATTTGGATTTGGTTTTCCTCCTCTTAATGAAAAACGGGTGAATGGCCCGATCGCGAAAAAAAAACAAGGGGCTACAGTCACCATCTCTCTCCGTGTTAGTTGGTTGGGTGATGTTGGTTCAGTAGTGGTAGTCTTTCTTCTGCAGCCCTGAAGTCTGCATATGGATCAATGCAAAGTGGATCGACAGAAACAATCTGCATCCATGAGGGAGAGGGACCATCAACCATGCATTATATTGTAGTAGCGTGACAAGGAAAACTGAGAAACAAAGCTTCGTTATCACTACAGATTACACATTACAGCACTTCATCCATGCATTCAGAGCAGTACCCGGCACAGCTCTCAGGTTGTTCCATGTAAGTTGAACAAAACTAGCTATGGATACAGAATCACACACACAACCAACACCACAGAAGAAGTTGTGACCATGCATGCCGGCAGTACTTGTCTTTATGGGAGGGAAGATGACGATGATACACATAGATCAGGATCAGTTGCATGCCTTTGCCGTTATGTTACATTACAGCACCATTTACAGAGTCTTGCATTGTCCCCTGGCCATCCATGCCTGGAGACCGAGATCTGCTGATCTTCTAATGCAGCGCTGCAAGGACTGTAGATCCTTCCACCTGCAGGTACAAACAAGTTCATGTTATAAGAGTTTTTTCAGAACAGAAAATCTGAAAGGCACAAAACAGCAAGTGCAGTCGTTTGAGGCAAAGTCATTTAGCAGAATAATGCTCATGATCAGCTCCCCTGTTCTTCAGTTATGCTTTGTTTTCACACATCTCACTGGCAACTAAATTGTGTGTCCATTTTAATTTAACCTCTGAACTTAAATGCCGCTTACTTCCATGCATAGGTGCAGTATTCTGAAGAGTCTTCAGTGGAGACAGAGTAACTCTAACACCAATGTTCCTTGGTGTGACTTGTGAGTGCCCCGATTTCATATTACAGAGTGACCGATGCAGGTCTGACGAACTAACTACTCACATGGTTCCTTTGAGAAAGGAAGCGAAAAGAAAACCATTTGTTTACCTGGAAGGTAGCACCACAGATTTCCTCTTCGTTTGCAGGAACAGCAGTGACCTTGTTCTTGGGGTTCTCATAGCACTTCAAGCCTCCAAGGGCATTAGAGTAGAAGCAACCTGCAGGCATCATGATCTGACGAGTCGTGAGAACGACTACAATAACTGACAACCCTCTGAACGACGATGAGCTCGTCTCGATCATACACATTAACATTAACATTATGTTAGCAGATGGATCGGGAAAGGGGAAAAGAGCTAGAGGTAGAAGAAGCAAAAATGAATACGACGACGAACTACGATGAACATTAAGAACGGATTCAAATTTTGGTTACAAATGGCATCCCCATCCTTCTCCTCAGGAGGTTGCTTAAGTACTCCTCTCTCTCACCAGCTAGCACTATCACTAGGCCCAGAGCGGACCGGATACAAAGGTGTTGGGCTTCTTGACACGAGTGGGCCGGGCTTCATCTCCAGGCAGCTCCTCTGTTGCCGGTTCGGTAGCAGTAGCAGTCGTAGCAGCCCCGTTCCTGACACATTACCCTGTGGGAACGGCGCGAGCGATTTGCCACAGGACCCTTTGATCACATCGATATCATCAGAGAACGCGACGCAGCCATCAGCAGTGATGCCCCAGAAGAGCGGCACTTTCCCCTCCGGATCAGAGGCGCCGAGGAGGGAGTTGGTGGACTTGTCGAAGAGCACGTACCAATGCAAGGATCCATCCATCGATGATGGAGGCCGGCCGGCCCAACGGGTAGGGCACACCGTCGCTGTAGCTGTAGCGCAACGGGGACCGACGCGAGTGATAGGAGCGAGCAGGCAGGCAGCCTAGTGGTGGGGCCGGCGCACGCCTACCTCTCGTCCGGCCGGCTCCATCCACCTCCGTCTCCGTCGTCTCCGTCTCTTTCACCGCGGCGCCTTCACTTCACCGTCCTAGCTACTACCAGTAGCAGCCTCCCTTTTTCCATCGTCTTCCTCTCGCCTCCACACACCACACCCACACAGACACAGTTGTTGAAATATTAGGCAATTTTCCAGATTAATTTCATAAAATAAATCATGATTAATAGATCTACTAGATAAAGCATGTTAAGCATGCTAGCATAGCATGAACACATAACACTGATTATAGCATAGCATAAATGCATATCATAAATCATGGCAACATGTGTGAACATAACTAGTACACCAGATAGATTAGATAGATAGCATAGCATGATCATAGCAACAGGTGTAAGCACAACTAGCACACCAGATAGATTGGATAGATTGAACACGATTAACATGAAGATTGGATCTTGAGAATACACGGGCGACGTTGAGGACAACGTAATGGAGAGGTTCGAAAGCGATGCCGAGATCCTCCATTTCATTGTCATTTGTCGTCGATCGGCGGTTGGCTGAAGAAGTAGAAGAAGTTGTCGATGAAGGCGGTTTGACGGGTCCTCCGCGAGTCCTTCCCGGTAGACGAGCCGTGGATCGAAGATCGGGAGCGGTCGCGTGAATAGCGCTTCCCAAAAACCTTATCCGCCTTCTCCGGTGCGGGATCGCAAAGACGACGGTTCAGGAGACACTGCTTTCGCCCGTCGCCGGTGCACGCGAACGATCGGCCGGAGGCGGCCGCGACGGCCATGATAGTGAGAAGTGGAAAATCTTGTTTTACTACTATAGGATTTTCTAATTGAAACTCCCAATTGTAGTTGTTTTTGTTGTATCTATTCTCGAAGGCTTGGTATGAATATATAGGGAGGAAAACTCCCTACCTCCATATCAACTAGCAATATGGTACTAATTGATATTGTACCTCCCACCTTTGCTCATGGGCTAAAACAATAAAGCCCATTAGGGAACACAAATATTGGGCCTTTGAGATTTATCAGAATTTCTTCATATGAATTTTAGGGGAACTATTCATATATAAATTCTAACAATCCCCCACCAGATCTCAACTGCCCAGTATAGATATTTTCCTTATCTCACTCTTGTTTTATATACTAGTGTTTCAGCAGAGGCGTTAAGTTGAACATCCGCCTAGAGCTTCAAGTTCTACTCATTCACAACTTGAACAATGGACTACGCCTTGAATTGCAAGTTTTGTGTGAATAAGCTTTGCTCAAAAGTCAAACTAGTACTTGGCTGTCATTAGCCTTTCTCCGTGGGTGGAGCATATACGTCATACTCCTTAGTCTATTCATGAGCTTACTAGAGATCACCTAAATCTCATAGACTGCGACGTTTAACAGTCGAACTCATATAGGTATGCCCTTTCAAGAATGCTCTGTAGGATAACATCTTTACTTATAAAGTCAATTGGACATATTAAGGCATTGTCGCCAACCTACCATACAGAGCCTCTTTGCTCTTGAGAGTATTGCATCTTCACATAGAGAGGGTTTATTATTTTACTCTCCTTAGTTTACCAATAGCTTGTTCTTCCTGTGTCCTAGTCACGGGATCTCGATCAAAAAGGTTGGGTTACTCGAAAACTCATATGGGTCTCATACCCATCTCCCTAGATGCAATTTCTATCACATTACGTGATAGCCCTTTAGTAAAGGGATCCGCCGGGTTTTTATCTCTGCGTATGTAGGATACGATTATTACTCGGAGTTTCTCAATTTCGACGGTCTTCAAACGTCTTTTAACGTGTCTTGTTGACTTTGAATTATCCATTGCACTATTCACTTTAGTGATCCTTTGTTTGATTATCACAGTTCATAAGGATGGCGGTCTTCGGTTTTTCAACCAGGCAAGTCGACAAAAACTCACGCAGCCACTCGCCTCTGCGAGATCTTTGTTTCTAAAAGCGATAAGTTACGCTTTCATGGTTAACTTAGTCAAAATAGTTCGTTTTACAAGACCTCCATGACACTGCGCCACCTCCAAGAGTAAATACATAACCACTTGTGGCGTAGATTTGAGCAATATCGAAATCCAGTTCGCATCACTATATCCCTCTAGCAATGTTTGGGTGCCTGAGAATAGTGAATTCCATAGCTCATTGTACCTTTAAGATAGCACAAGACCCTTTCTAGTACATGCCAATGATCATCACCGGGTTGGACATATACCTACTCAACTTGCTCAAAGAAAAGAGATATCTCGTGCGGTTGCATTCGCTAGATACATGAGTGAACCAACAATCGAGAGTACTTGAGTTGATCTCTAGTACGCTTCTTATTCTTTCGCAATGTCACACTAGGATCATAAGGTGTTGGAGAAGGCTTTCTATCCATAAAGCCAAAACGGCTCGAGGACCTTCTCAACATAGTGGGATTGCGATAAAGTAATCCCACTCTCTTCCTTAATAAGCTTAATGTTTAGAATTACATCAGCCTCTCCTAGATCTTTCATATCAAAATTCTTTGACAAGAAAGACTTGACCTCATTTATGACATTCATGTTTGTTCCAAAGATTAGAATATCATCAACATATAAGCATAATATAACAGATTCGCCCCCACCATATCGATAATACACACACCTACCAGCTTCATTGACAACATAACCGGCACTAGTTAACGTAGTGTCAAACTTCTCATGCCATTGTTTAGGTGCTTGTTTCAAGCCATACAAAGATTTTAATAACTTGCACACCTTTTGCTCTTCACCTTTTACTACAAACCCATCGGTGATCCATATAGATCTCCTCATCCAACTCTCCATTAAGAAAAGTTGTCTTCACATCCATTTGATGAATGATCGGACCATATGAGGCAGCCAAGGATAGTAGTGTTCGAATAGTGGTCATTCTAGCAACAGGTGAATAAGTATCAAAGAAATCTTCTCCTTCCTTTTGAGTGTAGCCCTTAGCTACGAGCCGAGCCTTATACTTGTCAATAGTACCATCAGGTCTAAGCTTTTTCTTGAACACCCACTTACAACCGATTGGTTTATAACCAAAAGGTAGTTGAGAGAGCTCCCAAGTTCCATTAGAAAGAATCAAGTCCATCTCACTACGAACAGACTTCTTTCCAATCATCACGCATCCGAAGATGCATAAGCCTCTGAAATAGAGGTGGGAGTATCATCCACAAGGTACACAATGAAATCATCACCAAAAGATTTTGCAATCCTTTGTCTCTTGTTCCTCACAGGAACTTCATTGTCATCCTCCTCAAGTGGTTGCTCAAACAACTCAACGGGAGACTTCGATAGGTATAGTAATATCGGGAGCTAATTCAAGTAGAAAACTTAGCATTGCTACGCATATCTTTCATAGGAAATATATTCTCAAAAAATGTAGCATCACGAGATTTCAAAGATAGTATCAACATGCATATCGAAACTTCAGATTTTACTACTAAAAATCGATAGGCAATGCTATTGTGAGCATATCCAAGAAAGACACAATCTACCGTCTTTGGTCCAAGCTTACGCTTCTTATTAATTGGAACATTGACTTTCGCCAAGCATCCCCACGTGCGCAAGTATGAGAGTGATGGTTTCCTTCCAACCCATACCTCATATGGTGTTGTCTCTTTATTTCTGTTTGGAATTCTATTCAGGACATGACTCGCAGTCAATATAGCTTCCCCCCACCATGCCTTAGATAAACCAGCAGTGTCTAACATGGCGTTAACCAAGTCAATCGAGTGTGATTTTTTTTCCTCTCGGCAACCCCGTTTGATTTGGGTGAATAGGGAGGTGTCCTCTCATGAATAATACCATGTTCGCACAAAACTCATCGAATATTATAGAAAAATATTCACCACCACGATCCGACCTTAGGCGTTTAATTTTTTCTTTCTAGTTGATTTTCAACTTCAGCCTTAAAGATTTTAAAGTAGTCTAATGCCTCATCTTTAGTTTTGAGTAAGTAAACATAGCAATATCTAGAAGCATCATCAATTAATGTCATGAAATATCTCTTTTCACCTTTAGTCAACACACCATTCATCTCGCATAGATCGGAATGTATGAGCTCTAGAGGTGCCAAGTGTCTCTCCTCATTTGCCTTGTGAGGCTTTCGAGGTTGCTTAGGCGCACACAACTATGGCACTTAGAACCTTTGGCAATGGTGAAATTTGAAATTAACCGCAAGCTAGATAAATGTGACATCAAACCAAAATTCACATGACATAAACGAGAATGCCAAACACTAGAATTATCATCAATTGTGCCACAAATATGATTGACTGACTTATTCTTGAAATCGACAAACTTAGGCGGAACAAGCCTCCGCAATCATAGCCTTTACCAATAAATTGTCCATGCTTAGACATAACTACTTTATTGGACTCTAATACTACTTTAAGACCATCTCTTAACAAAAGAGAAACGCTAACAAGGTTCTTGCGAATAGTAGGGACATCTTTGCACGTTCTTCACCGCAGACGATCTTCCCGAAGTAAACTTCGGATCTACCGTGCCAACACCACGAACGAAGCATGTGACCCATTCCCCATCGGGACGGAGGAACCTTGGAGCCCCCTCGGGTAAGAAGAGAACAAAGAGATGTCGGCACATACGTGAATATTAGCACCCGTATCAAGCCACCAACTAGGTGATTGAAATCTTTGAAAGTACTGATAGGAAGATTACCATACCCATCATCGGCATTGGTTGCGATCCACGAGGTTGACCTTCTTCTCTTTACGGTCCGCACACCGAGGACACTCCTTAGCAAAATGACCAAGATCACCACAAGTGAAACAAGGCATCTCGGACTTGTCCTTCTTCTTCTTCTTGAAGGTAGTAGTAGCTTTGGCATTGAAAGGTCTTTGTTTCCCCTTTCCTTTGTTCTTGCCTTTGAAATTTCTCTCGGACAAAGTGAGCGCTACTTTCCTCGTTCCCCTTCTCGGTATGATCTTTAGCCCGAGCTTTCTCCTCAACATCTAGAGATTGAATCGGGTTTTCAACCGATATCTTCACTCTCTTATGTTTAAGGCTTGTGGCAAAGTTCCTCCATGCAGGAGGTAATTTGGCAATAATAATACCGACCACAACTTCATCGGGTATAACATACTCAAGGAGTTCAAGTTCCTTAGCCAAGGTATTTGTATCTCATGAGCTTGATTGACTATAGATTTGTTTGCAACCATCTTATAGTCATGAAAGCTCTCCATGATGTACTGATTGCTTGCGCATCGAAGCACCATAGGTGGTGTTCGAGATAATCCACGTGAGCTTTAGCGCTTTTATAGTGCATCACGCGGCATCATAGATATGATCCGATAGCACATTACGCCGCAGCTCCCACAAAGATGTCGCGGCTTTCCGAATTTATTCGATCTTCATCGAGAAAGGTCTCCCTCGGGTAAGCCATCTTTGACCCGAAAACTTCCATGGCGATAAGCCAATGCGTGACCTTCTGAGGACCACCTCTTGAAGTGCTCACGGAGAATTTCTCGGCCTCGAGCATCAACAAAACTAGCCATTGGATGCGGAAAAGACCTATTATAAGGTTTTTGGATTGTTGAAATATTAGGCAATTTTCAGATTAATTCCATAAAATAAATCATGATTAATAGATCTACTAGATAAAGCATGTTAAGCATACTAGCATAGCATGAACACATAACACCGATTATAGCATAGCATAAATTCATATCATAAATCATGGCAACAGGTGTGAACATAACTAGTACACGGATAGATTAGATAGATAGCATAGCATGATCATAGCAACGGTGTAAGCACAACTAGCACACCGGATAGATTGGATAGATTGAACACGATTAACATGAAGATTGGATCTTGAGAATACACGGGCCGGCGTTGAGGACAACGTAATGGAGAGGTTCAAAGCGATCCGAGATCCTCCGGCTCATTTGCCGCCGTGTCGTCGATCGGCGGCTTGAAGAAGTAGAAGAAGTTGTCGATGAAGGCGGTATTTGTGACGGTCCTCCGCGAGTCCTTCCGGTAGGCGAGCCGTGGCGAAGATCGGGAGCGTCGCGCGAATAGCGCTTCCCAAAAACCTTATCCGCCTTCTCCGGTGCAGGATCGCAAAGACGCGGCGGTTCGGAGACCTGCTCACCCGGTCATTTGGTGCACGTGAACGATCGGCCGAGACCGGGCGGCGGCGACGCGAGTAGTGAGAAGTGGAAAATCTTGTTTTACTACTATAGGATTTTCTAATTGAAACTCCCAATTGTAGTTGTTTTTTGTTGTATCTATTTCGAAGGCTTGGTATGAATATATAGGGAGGAAAACTCCCTACCTCCATATCAACTAGCAATATGGTACTAATTGATATTGTACCTCCCACCTTTGCTCATGGGCTAAAACAATAAAGCCCATTAGGGAACACAAATATTGGGCCTTTGAGATTTATCGAGAATTTCTTCATATGAATTTTAGGGGAACTATTCATATATAAATTCTAACAACAAGATTCGTCGTCGCGCCTTATTTGTGTCTCTGAACCACGCGGGGCCGTTGGTGCGCTAAGGCACGGGGCCCGCGTGCGGGGACTCGACCTTTTTCCTCCGAAAGGGCCTAATTGCCTAATCCCTAACTACTACTTGTCATTATCTAGTTGATCATCTAATTAATTATTCCTAATTAATCCTAACGGCTAAGAGTGAATGCAATAGATTCTTTTGAGTCTGAATAAAAACACAAAAAAAATGTACACATGAATTTATTTGTGCTTTACAAACTTCAAAAACAAATGAATGCCTCTTGGAGATTCATGACACTCGGTAGAGGCCATGGTGGAGGTGGCACTCGCTTCATGCATATAAATCAATTGTTCATGGATCTTTGCAAAAAGAGAGGCAATGAAAAAAAAAAAACCATGCACTAGGAAAGCAACTTTTGTGTCATCCATAAGAGGTCAACTTGAGCACAAAACGAATCCCACCCGCCCCGGCTCCCGAAGCGCCCCGTAGGGCGACTCGGGGGCGATAACCCCGCCGCCGCCACTCCCCCCTTCGCCCCGGCCCCCTCGGGCGCCGCCCGTCGTCCCTTGCCGCGGCGGCCTCGCGCGCTAGCGTCCTCAACAAGGGATGGCGCCGGCTCTCCACCTCCTCCACCCTCTCCCCCCGCCTCACGGACCCAAACCCTAGCTTGCTACCGGGCGCACCTGTCGACATCGCGGCCCGGTTCGCCGGCCGCCCGCGCTCCCGGGGGACGAGTTCCGGTGGCGGTGTGCCCTGCGTCGTCCCCCACCCCTCCTCTCCCGCCACCGGCGCCATGGCAAGCGGCCATGGCGGGATCCGTCCCGGCCCCCGGGCTGGCCGTGGGCTGCGCGGCGGATCGGATCCTCGGGCCTTGGATCCGGCGGCGGCGGCCCCCCTCGACGCGGTGCTCGCGGCGAGTCGCGATGGGCTGGCGGGCCCGGCGGCGGCCGATCGGGCCTCCGGCGGATCTCGCTGGCGACCACCGGCTCGGCTTGCCCACTCCCAAAGCGGTGGCCATGGCGGTCGGGTTGGCGGCGGGCAGCTGGATTGGGCACTTGGGCCCCGGATCGCGGCGGCGGCCGACCGGTTTCTCCCGCAACACGGCGCGGCGCCGTCGGCTTGACTGGCGTACTGCGGCCGGCGGCGACGTCGTCCTTCATTGCAATGGGGTGGGGGTGGCGGGGCCTCGCGGCTGGGGGAGCGACGGATGGGGCGGCTTGGCGGGTGCTTGTTGTCTCGCGCCGTGGTGGTGTGGGCGGTTGCCTTGGCGTTGCGTCATCGGCGCCGTGGTGGCGTGGGCGGGCGTGGTCGTCCCTTGGTGATTCGACTCATGGAGCTCCGGCGAAGCTCGGCCCGGCGTGGTCGGGCGGACGATGATGACATCTCTTGGCGTCGCACCCTTCTTGAAGGCATCGTCTTCGAGTTCCATGACCGTGTCATTGGCGCTAGGGAATCTTACGGCCGTCGCTCCTCCTCCCGTGACGGCTTTGGTCGCCTTGCTCGTCCTGGCTTTTGTCTGCGCGCTTCATGCTTCTCATCACTTAGGTTTGCCTAGCTTGTGGACATTGGAGCCTTCGTCGTTGTCGTTGTCGTTCTTAGGATGCTTTGTTCTTTGAGGTTTTTCCCTTTCCGGCGGATGCTTTTTTGCCGAGGTTCTCTTCCGGCGAGATGCTTTCTTTGCCGAGGCGCTCTGTTTCCGACATATGCTTTCTTTGCCGAGGTTGTTGCGGATGCTTTTTGTTATTCTTTGTCGCGGGCTTCGTTTGTTGCTAGCTACCAAAGTGTTGAGTTCTCGATTGTAATAGGTGTAGCTCTTTGGGCTTGTTAGGTGGAGGGTCCGCCCTCCCCCTCCCCCTATCGTTTCTTCTTTGTTTGTTTCGATGCGTGCGGGGTTCGTCGGTAATCTATGGATTCCCTGGTGGGCCTTTTGTAATTTCAACTAACTTTAATGCGAGACGTGCTAATGCACGCTTCAAAAAAAAAGGTCAACTTGCTTCAAGATTCTTCATGGTGGCTGCCATCCTGATTTGTTGAACAATTTGGACCACTAGAAATGGGCTAACTTTTTATCGGAACCAGCACTAAATCTATATGAAAAAAAATTAATTATGTAGTTAGCTCGTAAATTGCGAGATGAATCTAATGAGCCTACTTAGGTCGTGATCGGACACTAAACTCTTACAGTAACACATGCTCTAATGACAAATTAATTAGGCTTGAAAGAATTGTTTTGTCGTTTACCGATAGAAACTATAATTAATTTTGTAATTGGTCCATATTTAATGCTTCAAATATGTACCAGATTGTCTAATGTGACACTTTACAATACGTCAAAATGAGATCTAAACATAGCCTAAAAATATTTATAAATTTTGTATTTCTAAACTTTGTTCTGAAAATATATTCAGCAATTCACTAATGAAGCTAATTAGACATTATAATATGATATTAATATATATTTTGACGACTTCGTGGAATATATAGGACAAGGAGGGAGAGTACTAATATGTATTGGCGGGAACAATTAAGCTAGATGTGTCTTCCACCCGTACTTGCCTCCTCTTTGAGCTTCCCATACTGTCGCCACAACAAGAACCGGGCACACGCACCACCATGCCGGCCGGCGTCGGAGGCAACGGCGACGCCGCGCGCATGCACGTGTTGTTGCTCCCGTGGCTCGCCTTCGGCCACATCGTCCCGTTCGTGCAGCTGGCGCGGAGGCTGCTGGCCTCCTCTTCCTCCTCCGTCCGCGTCACGTTTCTCACGGCCGCCGGGAACGTCCCGCGCGTCGAGGCCATGCTGTCCACGGCCTCGTCCGCCGGCGGTGTGGCCGTCGTGCCGCTATGCCTGCCCCGCGTGCCGGGGCTTCCCGAGACGCCGCCAGCACGGCGGACGTCTCGCCCGACGGTGCCGAGCTGCTCAAGGTCGCGCTGGACGGCGCCCGGCCGCAGGTGGGCGCGCTGCTGGCCGAGCTCCGCCCGGACGCCGTGCTGCTCGACTTCGCCACCCCGTGGGCCACCGAGGACACGGCGGCGCTGGGCATCAAGTCGTTCCACTTCAGCGTCTTCTCCGCCGTCACGAACGCATACCTCCTGTCCGGCACGGCGGCCGTGGTGGCGCAGCCGTCGGCGCGCGACCTCATGTCCGCCCCCTCTGGCTTTCCCGGCTCCTCCCCGCTCGCCGCTGCCGGCGTCCCGGCGTACCAGGCCGCCGATTTCACCTACATGTACACCAGCTTCGGCGGCCAGCCCAGCGCCTACGACCGCGTGTTGGCCCTCATGCGGTCCTGCGACGGCATCGTGCTCAAGACCTGCTCCGAGATGGAAGGCGCCTACATCAACTACCTCGGCACCCAGCTCCGGAAGCCCTTGCTCCTGGCGGGGCCACTGGTGCCGGACCCACCGCGGGGAGCTGGACCAGCGCTGGGCCACCTGGCTGTCCGCGTTCCCGGACGGCGCCGTCGTGTTGGCGTCGTTCGGCAGCGAGACGTTCCTGCCGCCCGCCGCGGCGACGGAACTCCTCCTGGGTCTCGAGGCCACCGGCCGCCCGTTCCTCGCGGTGCTCAACTCCCCGGATGGCGCTGCGGTCGTCCCGCCGCCGGGGTTCGCGGAGAGGGTGTCGGGCAGAGGACTGGTGCACACCGGGTGGGTGCAGCAGCAGCACATCCTGCGCCACCGGAGCGTGGGGTGCTACGTCACCCACGCCGGGTTCAGCTCCGTCGTGGAGGGGCTTATCGCTAGCTGCCGCCTCGTGCTGCTTCCCATGAAGAACGACCAGTTCCTCAACGCCGCACTGTTCGCGCGCGAGCTCCGTGTGGGCGTCGGGTGGCGCGCCGCGACGAGGACGGCTGGTTCGGGCGCCAAGACGTGTGCGACGCGGTCGCCGCGGCGGTGGCGGACGGAGGGAAGGGGACGCTAGGAAGTGGGCCGAGTTCTTGACGGACGACGCCGTGCAGGGAAGGTTCGCCGACGAGTTCGTCCGGCAGCTCAGGGAGCTCGTCAGCGCCGATGTGTTGTAAGGTTCTTTGTCTTTTTATTCTCGTGATCACACCGTGCTGGTGTGCACTTTTGTATGTTCTCACCTTTCTTTTCTTTATGCGAATTTTAAGTCTATAGTCCATTATAAAACAAGGGCACATCAATATTTTAAGATTTTCGATTTATAAAATATACCATCATCGGTAGTGGGTGGCCTAACGCATCTGCAATATGCTGATGATACAGTCATTTTGATGGAAAAGTCAGATTCCAACATTTCTCTGTAAGTTCATTCTTTCATTTGATGAACTTGTGCTAGGCATGAAAACCATCTATGCCAAGGTGGAGCGATGTTTATGTCATTGGTGCTTCTGATGGTTTGAATGTCATGTTCAAATAGATTGTCAAATTAGAAAGAGGTGATACTAGTATATGATGTGACTGTTGAGGAGAAAATACCTGGCTGACAAAAGTATTTTTCTGATCACAGTTCTATAGAAGCCTTTTGGATTTGAGAGTACAATTCCAATTTGGTTGAAGAATAAAGAGTGAGAAACAAACGAGGTTTTGGATGGATAATTGATTGGATGATACAACCTTAAAAATTGAATTTTGGCAATTATTTAAAATTTGTTCAAATCCTGAAGTAGAGTGGTCTAAGGTGTGTCAAAATGGACAATGGTTACTAAAGTTCAGAAGAACGTTTCATGATTTTTTGCTGCAGGAGTGGAGTAGGTGGCAGATGCTATTGAGAGTTATCCAATTATCTTTCGGCATAGATGAGGTTGTTTGGGAACTAGGGAAATTAATCAGAAAGATACACAACTAGATCTTTATACGGATTCTTATCATTTGGAGGGATCAAATGCTCAACTCTCAATGAGATTTGGCAAACAATCTAGAGTTCCCAAGGTCCAAAATCTTACTATGGATGACTTATCATGATAGGATACAATGTGGAGTGCAGTTGGAGCGAAGAAAGTGTCTTGGGTCACCACATTGCAATAGCTCTGTTTTTTTTTTAGCATTAAATTGCAAGAGTTGTGATAGTTTAGAAACATCTGACCACTGGGCTAGCTAGTACTCCGTATAACACACCGCGTGGGCCAAGCTCATGATTACCATATTCGGGGCCCAAGAAGTATCGCCAGTTGGTTCAGTAGTGGTAGTCTTTCTTCTGCAGGCCTGTAGTCCAGATGGAATAATGCAAAGTGGACCGACAGAAACAATCTGCATCCATGAGGGAGAGCGACCATCAACCATGCACTATAGTAGCGTGACAAGGAAAACTGAGAAACAAAGCTTCGTTATCACTACAGATTACACATTACAGCACTTCATCCATGAATGCAGAGCAGTACCCGGCACAGCTCTCAGGTTGTTCCATGTAAGTTGAACAAAAACTAGCTAGGGATACAGATGCGCACACACACAACCAACACCACAGAAGAAGTTGTGATCATGCATGCCAGCGGCAGTACTTGTCTTTGTGTGAGGGGAGATGTCGAGATGATACACATAGATCGATCAGGATCAGTTTCATGCCTTGCCGTTATGTTACATTACAGCAACATTTACAGAGTCTTGCATCGTCCTGGCCGTCCACGCCTGGAGACGAAGATCTGCTGATCTTCTAATGCAGCGCTGCAAGGACTGTAGATCCTTCCACCTTCAGGTACAAACAAGTTCATGTTATAAGAGTTTTTTCGGAACAGAAAATCTGAAAGGCAGAAAACAGCAAGTGCAGTCGTTTGAAGGTGTTTAGTTCAAAGGACTAATGAGAGACTAGAGCTGACGACTGACTAGTGCATGCATAAATGAGCTGACGACTGACAAGAGCACAAACTAGTCCCAATTAGACTCTCAGGAGGGGCTAATGGACTAGGGGACTAGTTGAGACTAAAAGTTAGTCCATTAGTCTTGGTGTTTGGTAAATTAGGGGACTAGTTGGGACTAAAAATTAGTCTATTAGTCTTGGTGTTTGGTAAATTAGGGACTAAGTGAGGACAAAAAATTAGTCCCTAGTCCCTACTCCCTGCGCGAACCAAACAGGGCCTTAATCATGTTTGGGAATCAAGTTGCAGCACTGGAAGAAAAGCTCCGTGGTATCCAAACACCACTATAGGTGAGAAAAATAAGTGAACAGAATCAATTGAGTCACTGTTAGTATGCCTAAATAGAAAAAAGCACACGGGATGATACTGGTTCTACTCGCCCATGCTCACCTGGCAGGGGATCATCTGATACAGTCAGATCTAGATTCTTTTGGCAGGGAACAGAAAAGAAGAGAGTATCACAAGGTTAAATGGGAAGCTTTGAATAGAGACCTACAGATTTCGGAGGCCTTGGTTTCATGAATGTCATGTTCAAATGGATTGCCAAATTAGAAAGAGGTGATACTAGTATATGTTGTGACTGTTGAGGAGAAAATACCTGGCTGGCAAAAGTATTTTTCAGATCAAACAAAGGAATGGATCATAGTTCTAGAGAAGCCTTTGGGATTTGAGAGTACAATTCCAATTTGGCAGAAGAATAAAGAGTGAGAAACAAACCAAGTTTTGGTTGGATAAGATTGGCTGATACAACCTTAAAAATTGAATTTTGGCAATTATTTCAAATTTGTTCAGATCCTGAAGTAGAGTGGTCTAAGGTGTGACAAAATGGACAATGGTTACTGAAGTTCAGAAGAACCTTTGATGATTTTTTGCTGCAGGAGTGGAGTGGGTGGCAGATGCTATTTAGAGTTATCCAATTATCTTCCGGCACAGATGAGGTTGTTTGGGAACTAGGGAAATTAATTAGAAAGATACACAACCAGATCTTTATACGGATTCTTAGCATTTGAAGGGATCAAATGCTCAACTCTCAATGAGATTTGGCAATAATGTAGAGTTCCCAAGGTCCAAAATCTTACTATGGATGACTTATCATGATAGGATACAATGTGGAGTGCAGATGGAGCGAAGAAAGTGGCCTGGGTCACCACATTGCAAGAGCTCTGATTTTTTAGCATTACATTGCACTGTGATAGTTTAGAAACATCTGACCACTGGGCTAGCTAGTACTCCGTATAACACACCGCTTGGGCCAAGCTCATGAATACCAAATTCAGGGCCCAATAAGTATCCCCGGTTGGGCTTGCTCTTGTCCTTATTTTTCTCGCTTGTCGGCCTGCAACGCTTCTGCTTGTAATTTCCATCACCCGCTTCTGTTGCTGTACACCCTCTGCTGTTTTTGACTTCTACAATCACTTTCTACAAATACCTGCCTGGCTGGCTTGGCTCTATAGCTCGCTAGCATCTGATCTGATGTTGTAAGTTCTTCCATGTTCATTTTAGCGTATACAAGGCTACGGTTACCATCTCTCTCTCTCCATGTTAGTTGGTTGGGTGATGTTGGTTCATTACTGGTGGTCTTTGTTCTGCAGGGCTGAAGCCTGCAGATGGAATAATGCAAAGTGGACCGACAGGAACAATCTCCATCCATGAGGGAGAGAGACCATCAACCATGCATCACAGCAGTGTGACAAGGAAAACTGAGAAACAAAGCTTCGTTACACATTACAGCACTTCATCCATGGATGCAGCTGCTCGATCAGCACCCGGGTCTGAGGCACAGCTCTCAGGTTGTTCCATGTAAGTTGAACAAAACTAGCTAGGGATACAGATTCACACACACACACAACCAACACCACAGAAGAAGTTGTGACCATGCATGCCAGCGGCAGTACTTGTCTTTGTGTGAGGGGAGATGATACACATAGATCTGGATCAGTTACATGCCTTGCCGTTGCCGTTATGTTACATTACAGCACCATTTACAGAGTCTTGCATTGTCCCCTGGCTGTCCACACCTGGCGACAGAGATCTGCTGATCTTCTAATGCAGCGCTGCAAGGACTGTAGATCCTTCCACCTGCAGGTACAAACAAGTTCATGTAAGTTAACATGGCATTGAATCGTCACAGAAATGTTATAGGAGTTTTCTCAGAACAGAAAATCTGAATGGCAAAAAGCAGCAAGTGCAGTCGTTTGAGGCAAAGTCGTCGAGCAGAATCATGCCCATGATCAGCTCCCCTGTTCTTCAGTTACCTGGAAGGTGGCGCCACAGATTTCCTCTTCGTTCGCAGGAACAGCAGTGACCTTGTTCTTGGGGTTCTCATAGCACTTCAAGCCTCCAAGAGCATTAGAGTAGAAGCAACCTGCAGGCAGGCATCATCATCAGATGATTCATGAAAACAACTACAACACCTCACAACCCTCTGAACGACGATGATCTCGATCGATCATACACATTAACATTCCATTACCCTGTGGGAACGGCGCGAGCGATTTGCCACACGACCCTTTGATCACATCGATATCATCAGAGAACGCGACGCATCCATCAGCAGTGATGCCCCAGAAGAGCGGCACCTTCCTCCGGATCGGAGGCGACGAGGAGGGAGTTGGTGGACTTGTCGAAGAGCACGAAGGCGTAGGTACCCGCGAGCTGCGAGAGCATCAAGCTGGCAGGGTATGGCGCACGGTCGCGGAGCGTCTTGTAGGCCTCGATCACCAGGAGCACCTCGTTGGCGCCCTTGAGAGACCGTATTGCTGGCTTAGACGACCTAGGTTGTCCAACACGCCCTCGAAGAGGCAGAAGATCGTCTCTTTCGCCGCGAATGACCTGCCCATGCACCAAACAATTAATCATCCGGCCTTGTCAGTGATACTGCTGCTGTTACCGTGAGTTAAGACGACGGTTCTTGCATCTTCAGTTCAGAGTTGGGGGGATTAGTAGTTGGGTGGGACATTTGTTTTTCTATGAAGGGTGCCAAAGGGGCCCTAGCCTGATGGTTAGGACACTCGGCGGCACTCCACAGTCCTAAGTTTGACTCCCCGTGAAAGCGAATTTCAGGTTTTGGTTAAAAAAATTCTCTCGTCAGTCCCGTGTGCTAAAGCACTAGTTAAGAGCCGGCTCAGGCCCCGTGGGGATCGAGTTGTGGGCGACGGATCGTAGTTCTCATGGGCTAACGCTTCTAGTGTCGGTGCGGCGACCAGGGTTCGGGGATTTTCCGGTCGGAGAAACCGATGTTTCTTCTTAAGAAAAAATGTCGAGTTTTTTTTTTTTTTTTTTTTAATGAAAGGGTGGGACAATATTTGACAGACTTGATGCAGAGATGCACCTAACATCATATATTGTTCCTTGGATGCTACTTCTTGAGTGAATCAATCAGGATAGGATAAGATGATAGGGCAATCAGAGGACCCCACAAATCATGCAGGATCATGGCTCTCTTTGGGCCATCACCTAATCTAGTGCAGTGCAGGGATCAGGAAACTTTAGACTTTTTTCAGATCTGTGGGCTGGGCTGCAGCAAAGCCGGATTCTACTTGTTTCTAAAGAAACACTGTTTAAGCTCTAGTAGTACTAGTAGTTAGATTATATTATAGGCTTATACATGTCGCTTTCATTAAACGACGATTAGCTCGGTGATCGAAGAATATAAGGCTCCATGGTTGCGTCGTGTCGTTTGTTGGAAAGTCAGTTGACAACCACCTTGGAACGATGTGGACGTGCAAATTGCACTGACCCCGTCCATTTTTTGTTTCAAAAGTAATAGTAGGTGATATTTTTTAGCTAGAGTGTCCACGGCAAACTTGTACACTACTGGAGTGTAGTGTAGTGTAGGTAAGCTTTAATTTCTTCGTCCTCATCGGATCCGTCATGGGCGGCAAGGACATGGATGTATCCGTAGGATAGACCACCGAGCTCACAATCCTTTTGTCTCCAGGCTAAATTTCAAGTGAATGGTAAAAAACATAAAAAAAATAACCTAAAATAAATTCAATTATTTTAGGAACATGCCAAAACTGCCCAATTATTGGCACACCATACTAGTAGGTGGGGTCTTAATCGTGCCTGGATAATGGATTTATCTCTGTTCCATAAATATATATATATATATATATATATAATACTATAAATAAAACAATGGAATTTAATTTAGCTGCATAATAATTCTAGTTTTCTAATCAACAAACAAACAAATTCTCTCCCTATCAGTTTCTGTGTGTGTGTGTGACGCGGCGTGGCTGTGTGAGCGGAGGACGACAAGACGCGGTTGGTGCGTGCCGTCAGCGGGTGGGAGGACTACAGAACAAGAAAGACCCCAAGAACAGAGTAACGGACGGACGGACTCTGTTTTGCCTTGGAAGAGCACAGGAGCTCTACTCTGCAACCGTCCGTCATCCATGGCGTTGCCGGCCGGCGGCTCATCTGCAGAGACTGCAGGACACTAGGCAGGTAGCAGTAGTGTGTACCTTGGGCGGAGGAGCGCCTGGTTGGCGTGGGAGTAAGCAAGGTGTCCGAGATCAGCGGCAAGGCGCACGGACACGGCGGAGGGCAGGTCCCCAGGAAGCGCGCGACGAGCTCGGACGCCCTGGTCTTGGGCGACGGCGTCCGGCTCCCCCGCCGCCACCAGCTCCGCTGGCACCTCCACCACCTCGCCGCTGAACACCGCCAACATCCTCACCAAACTAAGTAATCTAGTCTAGCCTAGCTTACCAAAACACCTCCGGCTCCGATCCCACTGCTCAGCAGGTCGATCGAGATATATACCACCAGGAAGAGGAGCAGGAAGAAGTAAGGGGAGCAGCTCCGGATGGACGGAGGGAGGAAGGAAGGAATGAATGAATGCGAGGGGAGGATGAGGTGAGGAGGTGGCGTTATATAGCCATTGCCGTGCACCCACGCGAGCCAGCAGGGGTAGCCCGCTAGGCCGGCCCTCATCCAGGCTCGGCCCGGTCCACGCCGCTTTGGCTCTATCGTCTAGTGACGTGGCGATGGCTTGGACGGGTGGGCCCCTGCTGCCATCCTGCGCTGCGTTCGTCACCTTGCGAGTGGGCGGCGGCTAGCGATCACTCACCAGCTATTTGGGCGGTTGGTTGTCCGTCCGTCCCCCTTGGTCGGTCCCGTGAGCAGAGCAGAGCACGCATGGAGGGACGTGGCCGATGTGAGCAGTATGCGGACAAAACGTAATCGTGTCTTGTTGCCATGGACAGTGCAATTAAGGCAGCGGCGTCAGACGGAGTACGAACGATGGGATCCGACGGCGCACGGAACGCCACACGGCCACGCTGATGCGAGACGATACAGATCAATGCCACGTCCATCGGGGACGCCGAACGAGGGTCCGGCCGGCGGTGTGCGCCGGCCGCCGGGCACGTTCTTCTCCCTCCCCCACGTTTCCGATCCACGCAAGGACGACACGAACGTGCGACAAGAACCTTTGATTTCCCACCAGAGATCTTCGGTTACTCACTGGGTACTCACTCCTGTTCAGTTGACCGGCCGGCCGATCTTCGATGATAGAGCTCTTGTCAGCTCCCAGTTCTCTCAATAAACACTGTACTGTACCAGACAAGGAGTGTCATTTTGACTTCTAAAATAGTTACACATTTTCAGTTTTTAAACCATACATGTACAACAGATTATTAATATTATCCATAGTGCATAATAAGCATCAGAAGTTTAGATTGATTGTTGAATATACATTTTTTAAACAATATACTTATTTGAGATGTAGATATTCTTAAAATTCTATACAAATTAAGTTGAACTTAGAAAGCCTTTTGTTAATATTCTCTACAAATTTAGTCGAGCTTAAAGAAAGCTTGATATACACAAAAACACATACCTATATCTTTTCAAGACAGAGGAACCACCAAGAGGAAATATAATGATCACGGCTAATTGATGTCCACAATAAATCATACGGAGTCCCCTATCTGTACCACAGATGATAGTGACCAGCTGAGAGCTGACAGGGCACTGCAGGTTCTCCCAGTCCATTATTACACACTCCTTTTCTTATGTAATGCTGCTGTGGCTGTCACACATGAACGATCGACTACCATTTATTACAACTAATTTTTCTTCTTCAAAACACAGTATTGAACGTACGTATGGACTTGCCCACTTCATATATACCTATAAACATCTGCCAAGAGTAAGCCAACAAAATTTAAGATTAAACAAGTCATCACGTAGCCTCGCTATGGACGGGCTTGTCATCAATATCATCTAAAGAATATTATCCTTAAATTTTTAAAGTAAATTATGTCTTAATCATGTCAGGGAATCAAGCTGCAGCACTGGAATTCTGGAAGAAAAGGTCCGTGGTATCCAAACACCACTGTTGGTGCGGAAAACAAGTGAGCAGAATCAATTGAGTCACTGTTAGTATGCCTAAATAGAAACAAGTACACGGGATGATACTGGTTCTACTCCATCCATAGAGAAACAAAATGGTTTCGTCCTTGTTTTTTGGGAAAATTAGATCACTACCATCGAAAGGTGTCAACTTTAGAAATATACCATTGAAAGCTCCATCTATAGAAATCTAGCATGAAAGTTTCCTCCGTTATAACAATCTACCATTCCGCTAACTTGACATTAGGACGAGGCAAAAATGAATCGAGCTTTGATATGGCGAGTAGGCAGCTGGGTACCACCGGCGAGCTCACAGGTGTCGTGGCTGATGTGCTGCGTGGCCACCCAAGCTTCCAGCTATTCAAGTCGGAGGAGGTCAAGCTCCCCGGTCTTCACTGCTGCATCACCTACACCTTCTCCCATGGTCGGCGAGGCTACGGCGGTGGTGCACAACATCTGGGCACACTACTATGACAAGCTTGACCTCCTAGATCGATAGGCGGCGAGCTCCACCCTGGCAACTGCGGGCTCTCGCGGGCTTAGCCCTGGCCACTTCGACAGCGCATGGGGGCAAGCTGCACCCTGGTGACGGCAGCGGCAAAGACGGAGAGCTCCATCCCTGGCATGGCCATAGAGCTCCAACCCCGGCAAGAGCGGGAGAGGAAGCGGCGGCGCAAGAGCTCGAGAGGAAGGCGGCAGCGGTGCAAGAGGATAAAAAGCGAGGATAGTTAACGGAATGGTAAAAGCTATAACAGAGAAAGCTTTCACTGTTATTTTTGTATAGATGGAACTTTGGGCGGCATTTTTCTATAGCTGGGACCTTCGATGTTACTCATCTAATTTTTCCCTTTTTTTCTTTCCTCGGATACAATTTACACTCCTGAGGAGTAACTCCTTAATATTGCACGTATTTTATTAATAAGACGACCGGTCAAACTTAGAATGAAAAGGTCAAATAAACTATAATTTGAAAATGAAGGAAATATACATATAAAATAATAATGGTATACATTGCGGAACGAAAGAGAAGAACTGGATAGGCTCAAACAAGTTGCTGTTAGCTGGCTAGGCCCCACGACGCCAAAAGAATCCAGCCATCGGTTAATCAGGTGAGCATATATACAATTGATGTCAGGATAACTTGAGCAGGCAGGTCATATGTTTACATCAAACAAAGTCTATCTTACTATTACTAATTGGAGGCTCCAACGGAGGCTCCACGTTAATTCTCATTAGGCTAAAAAAAAAAAAAAAAAAGATAAATCCTAGAAATTCTCACAATAATCAGGAAAGATCTGGCCATCAATTTGATGCCATTTATATTAAAAACCATTAGATCTATTTTATTTTTCTAAAAAATTACCCACCTGCCATTATGAAAAAAAATAACGTGCTAATTTATTTTCCTAAAGGAGTTTCCCATAGCCTCTCACGCTTAATATAGATCTAATCTAATTGAAAAGAAAAATGTAAGTCGATACACGCCGCCTCCATCAACTCCTCCGGCCGAGGACGCCGACGGATCAGCCGAGTCCGCCTCTGACGGGTGGACGATCGAGCACAGAGTGTACAGCCCAGACTGTCGCTATGAAATCCAGGAAACTGTGCTGTTCCAGTGATCTGTTACCTACCGGTTTGTGTCTGTGCAGGAACTGCGGCTGTTGATCGATGTGCCTGCATGGACGATTCCTGCTGTGACAACTCCAAGTTCCCCTGAACGCATCCTGATTCTTCTCTGCTCGAGGTTGTCTCGGACGACTTGCTCAACCTCAGCAACAATCTCAAATCAGTGAGTTCATTCTAGAAGCCATGAAGTTAACGACCCTTTTCCTTCTTCTCAGAATTCAGAGAACGCATATGACTGTCAAGTTTTACTACTTCTTTTTGGTGATTGCAACGACCCTTTTCCTTCTTCTCAGAATTCGGAGAACGCATATGACTGTCAAGTTTTACTACTTTTTGGTGATTGCAATTGATAACCATATATAGTTATGATTATGACGGGAAAGTTAAATTTACACCAGACATTACGCATGCACCCACGCGCTGTGGATACGTGATCACGCGATCGTGCTCGAGAAGTGTCTAAAGCGTGGATCACAACGCGTATCGCGCCCATTCACGGTGTAGTGCATCTGCTACCTAAATCAAAACCGCTTGGGGAAGGCCATTAACGCATACTGTACTCATATTCTACATTTGGCTGCACATTTGAAAAAATGTAAATTATATATTTCCAGCCCTTTCTATCTCACGTGGTATTTGCCAAGCATTGCTGCCGAAGCCACCAGCGATAGCAATGGAGCTTCAATCAATGAGCGAAAGTAAAATGGCCTTCCACGCCGGTCGCCGGACGGTTGACGGAGACACGCAGCCACGGTCACCCCCGATACCTGATGGCCTAAAATGTTGTTATCTTGGCGTGTACGAGCACAACGGCCTCAGCGCACATGTCCGGTAGTCGGCAGACAGGTATATGATCAATCTTCTATAATCTTCTTCTTACTTGAGTGAGTGTGAGTTCCTTCAACAGCAACAAGCCTTCTATGCCGGTCGCTGACGACTAGAACGGAGATCGAAGACGGAGACACGGACCCATGGCCACGCCCGATACATGATGGCCTAAAACGTTGTTGTCTTGGTGCGTGGAAGAGCCTAGCGGCGTCGGCTCACATATGTCCTTCAGTCGGCAAACAGGTATATGATCAATCTTCTAATCTTCTTCTTACTTGTATACTTCAATAGTTTTTCTTATGTATGTACGAGTGATTCTTTTTATTCCAGTTCGTGAGTTCCTTTGATGGCAACCGGCCAATAATTAGCATCCATTCATTAGTCCACTATATGTGAGTTTTCTAACCTCAACCTCAAGTTCGAAACAATATCCTATCAAAGTCGCCGTTAAAGACATCAATCCGGATGATATAATTAAGCCATTCATCTCATTCAAAAGGGCGAATAAACAAGTAATATTGTAAGTCTCCTCTCAACTGTATTTCAAATTATTTGTATTCATTTGAACAATTTATATGGAGATTTGTTGTTGCTTCTAAGCGTTATCTTTGAATTTAAGGCTTATCGATACGGTTACGGTTTTGCCACATCATATATAAATGGCATATTGAATTGCACAAGATTATTTTTCAACAAACGTTGTGGTAAAATCCTAGGTCCGCCATTTGCTGGACATCCTGCAGCTAAGCAACATGCCTTGTCAACACATGGCTGGAGCTATACGTATACACCGCTTAGTCATGCTCTTCAATTCTTGCTACAGGTACGATGTTGTTGCTATAGCCAACAGGCGCAAACTTAGGCGGATGACGTGATCTATGTCTACATTATTGTTGACATAGACGCAGCGGATTGTCACCACTAAGCTCTAGGTATGCTACCCTCGCTCACTCATGCTATGCTACCATAAGCACCCTCACCAATCTCTCCTCTGTAGTTTTGGCCATATATATATACATATGCAATTTAAAGTAAAGAACAAAGATATCGCCATGTTTATTAATAGGATTGAAGGAGGGAAATACATCTATAACCAGCTATCTAAAAAAAGGTTCATCAAAAAGGAAGAGCGAAAAATGGTAAGTCTCCATTTATCCTTATATTTTGTTAGCACCAAGAGTTTACTTGAAAAATAGATTATTCTGTAATACTTTCCAACCAATGATGATGTAATTTTTTAATGCTCCATGTATATCAATTAATATGTTACTAAATCATTTTATTAGTAGAGGAACATAAGTAAAATGAAGTAATTTTTTTCAAAATTAATATAAAATCACATAAAAATATTTAAGTAGACTAAGAATTAAGGGTGCCTTCATGTTAATTCTAACGAGGTGAATGCATTAGGAATCATTTGATCGACTCCAATGATCATCATCTATAATAGACATTGGATCTTTCGTTCTATAAAAAATGTCCACATCTACCATCATGTGAAGAAATGCATAAAGTAACACTCAAATTTGCTTCTAATAAACTACTCAGCTGAATCTGCTAAAATTGCATCCCTAAACTATCTCCCTAAAATTGTACCCACTTCCTTCATTATGAAATAATTCAAAACTAACTCCCTAAACTATACGCATATGTCATTATAAAAGATAAATAATTTAAAATAACTGACTAATGTTTTTTTTTTATATATTATCCATCTCCGACAATAGGAAAGATAATGCAAAGTTGTCCATGCGTATGCATTCAAACTACTCACACATGCAATTATGAAGTAAAATATAAATTAACACACTTAATTTGTATTTAAATTAATTGTTGGGGGCAATGCTCCATGATCCCAGTTGAAAACATAAATTTGTATCTAAATTACTGACTACATCCATTTGAAAAAAAAAGGAAAAATAAAAAAATATGTCTCAAATCTACAAATAATTACTAAATTAAGCTATATGTTCTCAAAAAATATGTCTCAAAAGGAAAAATATGTGATGTGTGTTCTGAATTACACATTTTTACAACAATTAAACTATAGGTAAACATAACTATGTGTTCCATCATGTAGACCACACAAAGGTACATGGTAAGATAAATATTTATTTGAATAGTTTACGAAGGACATAAAATTGTTTCCTTCACAAACCATATAGCAAAAGACACTAAACACTAACTTTAAGTTATATTAATATTAATAATTTACAAATTTCCCATAAATTATTATACTAAAAAACTTTATAATTTATATAAGAAATATATGTCTTATCTAAACATGTTGTAATCTATAAAACAATTATTACAAATTAAATTATTTGATAGTGTTGTAGTACAAGTTGAAACGTCTATTTATACAAGCTGTGGGAGACTACATTTATACAATTGTTAAGATAGTGCCGCAAATTACAAGTTGAAATGTCTATTTATACTATTGTGGAAAACTAACCTAGGAACTATAATCTTATCAATAAAATAAAAAATGAAGATTGTGAGTATACTATACAAAAGCACTAGAGCTTCAACTTAACAAGGAGATAAAAGGAATTGCAATATATAGACTAAAAGTTCAATTTAAAGTATATAGATCCATGATGGCACGCAAAGGTAGTATTGTGCATCACATAAATTTTCAATAGGTGTCCTCAATGGAGCCTCCATGTTTTGCCTTACGAGGTCCACTAGAAAAAATGTTTTCTACAGATTCAAGCGAAATCAAAAGCATCGCCATCAACTATGTAGACTATAATCAACAACAATAATGATAATCTATGTTATTTTCTAAATTATTATCGAAATCTATGAATGTGTAAATCAATATAAGGTAACCTTGACTCTTTAAGAGATATGTAGTATATGTAACCCCTTAAATTTAGATCTAAATTATCACATCTCATATTATTAAAAATTAAAATATTTTCTTAAATCTACATCTAAATTATCAATGTATTTAATAATAAAAAAATATTTAAATAACTCGAGAACATAGATATGTTTCTACATTATCCCCTTCTACTAATCATAGTATATTAAAATTTAAATAGAGCAAACATACAACAATCATCCAGGTCAAATACAAGTGCATACATGACGAATAAATACATATATTATGTTTAAGAAATCATGAAAATATTTCCTAAAATAATGGTAATAACAACATATTTAAAATTGTTCATAATCATTACTTTATATAATTTGTATAATTTAACTAAAATATTGGACATATCTATATTAATATTTATAACCATTATTACATAATAACTCTTTGACAATAAAATTCAAACATCTTGGACTACAAGTTGTTATATCTTTCAATTCTTTGAGATTTCTTAGGTGCAAATTGTCTTTATATGGCTTAAATATTAATATTCTTTTCAGCTTAGCATTGTTGCCCACCTAGATCTCCCGTCAAGCTCTAAACTAATCTTAAGAAATGAAATGTAGGTTCAAAGTGACTATTTAGGCCAACATAGTACTTTAGAGTGCAATCTATGTAGCAATCAACGAGTCTAATAATGGAAAATTAAAATTTAGATTCTCATGATATCATAAGATATAGATGAAATCAAATTGATCAGAAATTGTTAAGGTTTTAAAAATTGAGACTACAGAGTATCAATTTTGCCTATTGTGTCATAAAAATAAAAAAAGAGAAAATATATTTTAATACAAGTCGCTTTATATATTATTAGAGACTTTCAACAATAATAACTATACTTATCTCTTATAAGATTCTATCCCGTGCGTGAGCACGGGTTGATGGACTAGTTTCAATAATTGGGCAGCCAATAACTTCCGAAGAACCAAGTCAGTCAGATTATGCGAACAATTAATCTGGTGGTTGCTGGACGTGACACATGTTATCTCGTCGAGCATAACTTTGGTTTGTGCACGCCGTGTCTCTATCCAAAACTGTTTGGCAAATTTTAAAAAAACAATTTCTAAATCTGGAGTCTAAACAAATTTAAATGAACAAAGTTTCAACTGTAATTTTATATCCCATACAAATGTCCAGTTTTAATATAAAGTTCAGCTTCATTTGAATTTTTGTTTTTTAAAAAATGTATTTTCTTCCGTGTGCAATTAATGCCTATTTATGGAGGCAAGTCACATTACCAAACGTTTCTAAAAATTGATTTCTTGAAGTGTTTAGTGTTTACAATGACATACCACTCATGGAAATGCAACTATTAGAGACATTTGATTTCCACCTTGAGGCAATCAATTTTTGAAGGTGGTGCATATCTGGAACCATATATACAAATGGGTTTTTACCTAGCCATGCCCATACATTGCTAAAAAAAGAGTGGCACATCTACAAATAGCTTTTATAGGCAGTTCATGTTCATGGTTCGTAAGCACAATAAATTACTCCATTATTTTGACCTCAAATATTCAATATGATTGGTAGTGAATGACTAGGCTAAGAAGGTAAGAACAAATGAGCTAATGTATGCCATGATATATGCTGATGGTTACATATTCACCGCTTAGAGAGAAAACCCAGTGGAGTGGCGTGCTGCATCAGCATCGCTTGCTAGTTGATCAAAGCAAAAGGAACCTTGAAGAATATTCTTGCGGTGGCCAAAGGAGCAAGGATTCTCATCAAGACGTGCCTCACACGTACGGTCACACCTGTGGGAGAATATGACACGATGACGTGGCTGGTAAAAAAGAGAAGGTTTAAATATTTGCACTTTTCATTGAGCTCATTCGGCTATTTCGTGAGGTTATATAGATAGGTTAATTCAGGCTGGCGTGTATACTTCGTCTAGTCACCACGAAAGTGATGTGTCCCTTGTTTTCAGAAAAAAGTGTAACAAACTTCACTTTCATCAGCAGATTTTTTTACACCTTGAGATTGAAACTGTATGATGTTTGGGATTGCTCTACTGCATGTTTTTTTAGCTCTACTCTATATTTTTTAGACAAACGGTTTTAACTCTACACAGTATGCATTCGGTTTGAGAAAAACAGGTTGAGTAGTGAGAGCATATAAAGGGGTGCTCCACGAACTAGTTTATGAAGCTGTCCAAAACACCCACAGTACTCCTAACTCATTGTAGTTTTCCATCACCTTATACAACCAATCTTATTTTTCCTGTAAACGTTTGTGAAGTCACTCTCTCAAAATTTTGTCTGTTACAAACTCAGCTATCCATCTACTTGAAGACTGAAGAGTAAAAGTGAGCATTTAAATTGGTTATTAGCTGTTTATAAAAAAATGGTACTGAAGAGTAAAATTTTTTTCTTCAGAAACCAATGGGCGCCCACAGCACTGGATATGGAATACGACAACGGCCCACAGTTTGTGATGTTTTTTTTGGTATCAATCGTGGACAACTGCAGAGAGAATCTAGCAGCCACATGTGTGTGAGTGTGATATATATACGTTCTGAATTTTCTTTAGCTTCGCTGATCGTGTCCGTCAAGCTTATTCGGTGGTTTAGGTACACTGAAACTGCAAAGTATCGGAATCAAGCACCGTCACCTTTAATTGCTGCCTCCCATCCCATCTGCATCTATGGTGATTCCTAATCAAATCAAACTCTGCAAATTTGCATCTCCGACTCTGCAACCACACAGTTTTAATTTGTTCTTCTGTCGTTTTACCGGAATGCTTTACTTGGAATGCAACGAATTGTAAAAATGCACTTTCAGTAGGAGTTTCAATCTCATTAATAAAGAGAGTTATCTCTGAATAAAACCATGTCTGCACTATTTCCAATACAGCTTGTTAGCAAAAAATGAAACAATGCGCTGCATACCATCATTTGAATACCCGATTCTTACGCGTCAATTTTGCAAACACATCATTTAAAAACTCTCCACTGAAATGTTCATGAAACTTGGCAACTCCGTCCTTTTTCCCTTGTCTGACCTAAAATTCATGAAACTAGGGGATCGGAGGAGCAACTTGGCAAGTGGCACGGCTGAAGTGATTACTCTATCCAATCACCTCCATCTCCAGGCCTCCAAGGTGATGATTGCTAAACGCTCAGGAAAACGCAGAAGGGTTAAGATAGAAAATTAGAAGAGATAACCTTTGCATACTGCTTGCAGGTTGCCTGATAAAGGTTTATTTAGTCAGTTCTTAACATGTTTATTCATCAATCAGATAGAAATATAGGAGTATATACAACTTGGAGTTGGAATGTAACTTGTCGACGACTCATGGTGCAATTCCTTGTCTAATTTGGCAAAATATGTTACTCTGTATATTCCAGTGGTCACAAGATTGGTGTGTTTAGCACACATAATTCCTTCCCAAATTCCACTATGCAAAAAAAAGAAGATTTCCCATCACATCAAAAAATAGCGGCACATATATCGAAAGTACTAAATGTAGGTAAAAAATAAAAATAATTACACAGTTTAGATGTACATTGCAAGACGATTCTTTTGAGCCTAGTTACGCCATTATAGGATAATATTTATCACTAACAAACTTTAAACGTGCTATAATTGTACGATGTGACATGCATGTCCCATCCGCCCAAAATTTTGGCCAAAATTTTGGGTGCTAAACACGACATCGGCGCTGTTATAAAAAAAAACAACTTGGACCAAACTACTTTTTTTTTTGGGGTGGAGATGCTCCTTCTATCTCAAAACAAATCAATTCTAGAATCATCCAAAGTCATAATATCTTGAACTTAACCAACTATATGAGAAAAGATAACAGTATATGTGACACCAGATAAATATATTATGAAAAGATATTTTAACACGCATCTAGTGACACTAATTGGTGACAGAAATGCTAATCTTTTTTTTTTTTTTAAATTTGATCAAACTTATGTTAACTTAGTATAACTTTACAAGTCCATCTAATTTACGACGGATGGGGTAAACAATACCGTAACCTTTAAGTTTGCATGGTCTTTGATGCATATCTCTTTGGCAATTAATATTTTCAAGAAAATATATTCTTTGAATCATTTTTAAAGGTAAAACATTTTATGCAAGTATTCAAAAATAAATCGACACAAATATGTGTATTGTTTAAGGCCAGATAAAATATTATCTTGAACAACATATGTTTTAAAAAAAACAAAATGGAGTTATAAAAGTTATTATTAATGGAACTAGCACATTTCAATTTCAATACAATCTAAATCGTACTAGCATCTTCAAATACTGAAAGCAACACATAATAAAAAGCAACCTATAATCGTGGTCCAGAATGACTGGCTTGAGACAATTTTAAAAAGGGGGACTTATATATATATTCTAGTAACAAGGTTCGATGACCGTGAAGAACGCTATGTACGCGCCCATAGTTTTCAGCCAAATGTTCCGTAAACCAGAGCTGAAGTCCACGATTATTCCAAAGGCGGCGCCGATGGTTATGAAACCTAGAAGCAGCAGGTTTCTCTATACTTCCATCTGCATCTTGATTCCTTGTCGCCTGATTGTAATGTGTGGTTTTTTTAGTACGACATGTTTGGTTTGATGCACATGCATGCATCCTTGTGGCAGGCAAAATAATGCTTAATAGCATCATTTGGATGCTTATGATGGGTGGAAAACGACAAACAAGCGGACTGAAGCAGCCAAATGCTTTGTTTATGTTACTTCAGCGGCCTCTAATCTGTTGCCGGTTTGTGTAGGCAGAAAGTAAATTCTGAAGAGAGGATGCACCATATACTAACTTCTTTATTCTTTATTATGTAATTCCAATTTGGCGAGTTTTGTGTAACATAATTCTCCAACAGACTTTCGATGTTGAACTTTAAAAATAGCCGCCGGCTATTTCTTCTTTTCTGCTCGTCATAGAAAGCGAGCAGGCTCGCCAAGTCTCTGTAAATCCCGCCGCAGCCTATCCCGCATGCTCAAGTGCTCAAACCCCGTTCCCATGCCCGAACGGCCAAAGACTGCTGATACCTGCCAAAAATGACGTGGCATGTTTAAAAAAATACAAGACTAGCTTTAGAGAGTCTACCGAGGGTGTTTAGTTGGTGAAATATTTTGGGTTGGGTTCTTTGAAGACTTTTCGTTTGTATTTGTTAATTATTGTCCAACCATAGACTAACTAGGCTCAAAAGATTCGTCTCGTACTTTTTCGGTCAAAACCGTGCAATTAGTTATTTTGTTTTACCTACGTTTAGTACTACATATATGCGTTAAAAGATTTGATGTGTTAAAACGTAGAAACTTTTTGGATTTGCATGGGAACTAAACACTCCCCTAGTAAATATTTTGAGTATCTAAATTGATTTGGAGAGTCATTATTTAATTTTTAACATTCAAATTTAACTAGTCTCATGGAGTTGCTCTTAGGTTTGATCAGAGTTAAACTAATTTAAGTTTAATCGAATTTATAAAAGAACGGCATCCGGTACTCTATACAGATAGATATATTACGACAACATATTACATGAAAAATATTATACTTGATAATATGATAAAGATTAACATCTTATATAAATAACTTAAATGCTATTTTAGATTTGCATCTTTTCGAGAACAGAGCTGTCAGGAGGATATGACCTGAAGAACAGTGGCACGGCAAGGCCTTTGAGAGACAGATCTGTGAGTGGTGGGTGGACACGGCCCACTGGGCCAGTACCACTTGTGCAGGGCCGTTCTGGTTTCGAGGAAGCTGGGCCGCGCGTGACAGGTGATCGATTGGCCTGGCCCAAAATTCATAAGCACACAAGCTGGCCCACGTTTCCCCAAAATCGGTTGAAGGTCATTGGATCGAAGACTCGAAGTCGAGTTATGCATCGTGGGCCATCTTGTGTGCTTGTGCTAGCTACTATTTTCTTTTGAGTTTTGCACAAAGATTTGTTTGTTCTTTTTTTCTTGAGTAAAAAAAAAAGATTTGTTTGTTCCTTAGAGGATTGGTTGGCTACCAAAATTTTTCCATGCCTAGGCAAGAGAAGTTGATAAAATTTCGGCAAAATTTTTTTGCCATGGATTTTACATACTAATTGTGTTACTGGCAAATTTTGATACCAAACCAAATAGCTGTTAAAAGTTTGGCCTGCCTAAGTTTTAGGAACCAATGAACCAATCATGCTCTTAATCTTGGAAAATAATGGGGTACGCCGGTGGCGTACGAACGGCTTCGTATGCCACACCAGCGGATGCATGACACGTGGCCTGGCGGAGCATCGCATGCTCCGGCGCATTTCGCTGGCGCGCGGTTTTCCACCAGCAGAGCCGCACAGGCGTGTGGCTCCCTTCCTTCGATTGGGCCCGCAGCATTGCCCCAATCCAAATTTATTCTGAAATATTCTCTTTGGCTGTAACATTTGTCCTTTATGAAATTTATTCTGAAATATTCTCTCTTAGTCTATGTGCTGGGGTCGAAACAAATTGAACGCTAGGGGTACGTACGTGAAAAACAACAAACTTTATTATTTAACCTTGGAATAAATTAAGTCCTTTTGACAAGTAATAACTATTTTTTAGGATAAAAAAAAAAAGTAATAACTATTTTGAAAGATTGATTTTCCTCAGCCATCCATATATAATAAAGTTGGATATTTGTCCTCTCAAATTATTAAAAACGATTTATTTTTTGCACCGAGAATGGTTTAGACGACGATTTATTTTTTTGGCATGCTAAGTCAGACTACGTTCATACTATAGGGGAGAGGGTAACCCAGACTACAAATATCAATCCAAATAACTTTTTTGGGAAATATCGTGACTACAAAGATATCTCATCCAACGCTTTTTTTTTTTTTTTTTTTTTTTTTGAGCAGATCTCATCCAACCGCTTTCAGCGTGAGGGCCAGGGCCCAGGGCATGTACAGAACGACTCGACGAAACAACCCGGCCCGGCCGGCAACCCAAACGTAGTAGGCCGGCAAAACCACCCCGCCCGGCCAGCTGCCGAGCCAAATCCGACCTGCTGTTTTTTAATGGAAAAGTCCGGATTCCTCCCCAAGTATCAAAGTTCACTTTTCCTCCCTCAACTCCAAAACCGGACAAAACCTCCCTCAACTTTTCAAACCATGCAAATTACCTCCCTCGAGCGGTTTTGAAGGCGGATTTGCTTCTGAGAAACCGCGGTTTTGCTACAGTGTCAGCGTGTTGCTACAGTGGCAGTGACTTTTGTCTTTTCTTTTTTTCAAAAAATCCGGTTGAATCTTTGAAAAATCATAGTAAATCATAGAAAAATCATAAAATAAAAATCTAATTTTGTTGGACTCCACATGATTAGACCTACACAGTGAATATATAATATGATATGCTTTAGTATAAAGTTTTTTGCTACGAAGGTTTTTGTCTTTTTTCTTTTTATTTATTTGGCTGAATCTTTGAAAAATAATAGTAAATCATAGAAAAATCATAAAATAGAAAATCCAATTTTGTTAGACTCCACATGAGTAGATCTACACACTGTAGCAAAACCGCGTTTACTGTAGCAAAAGGAAAAGGAAAAGTCACATCCTTTGTAGCAAATCCGCCTTCAAAACCGCCGAGGGAGTTAATTTGCATGGTTTGAAAAGTTGAGGGAGGTGATTTGTCCGGTTTTAGAGTTGAGAGAGAAAAAGTGAACTTTCGTGATAGTTGGGGAGGGAATCGGACTTTTTCCTTTTTAATTTGGTCGTTAATTAGGCCCGCCCGCTGCACGCGCACCCAGTGGGCCTATTTGCAGCCATACAATTCGAAATTGATCCCGCGCGTGGCTGCCTCTGCCACGACCGAACGTACATGTACACATCTTGTGTTGCATACGGAGTAGTAATAAACCCCCGCACCGTACGTGTCCATCGCCGCGGTACATATATCGATCGCTTGCAATAATTTGATTTGGATTCATTGCCGCGGTACCCTAAATTACAAACGACTCTCGATCAAGTGGGTTGTGCTGCTATGCTATTTGTTTTTGTAATGTTCCACTGAATTTTTAATGCCCTTTTGTGCTCCGATATGCATGATATGATTTATATATCTAGTATCATCTCAGAACACGCACGTATGTACTACTAGCTGGATCATCCGATTCATCCTGTTTAGATAATAGGTAAATGCCCGTGCGTTTACCTTGGAAACATAATACTATGATAACTTATATGTATGTGCGTGTGTAAGTCTTCAAGAAAGATAATTGAAATATAACTCTTAATTTTAATTTCAAGTCCAAGATGCGGCGTCGACTCCTTGCATAGACCTTGCACGGACATATAAGCATTTACTGGACAAAAGTGCCGTGTTGGCAATCCTTCCGAACCAATCATAAGCGCATTGCACTACTATGTAAAGTTCACAAAGCGTTTTGAACGTCTCGGATGTGGTGCGGGAGGGACGGAGCGGAGTGGATGGAGATAGATGTCGTTGTGTTTTCAGCCCACGAACGAAAAGAACCTTGCGATGCGTTGTAGTTGATCTCGTGGGGGTCGACGTCCTTGGCGTAGGGGGCGAAGGACTACGCCCGGTGCACGTCGGTACGGCGGCGCCGCGGTGGGCGCGGCGCCCTGGCCGATTCTTTGCTCTCTTGACATGATGCAGCCTCTCTGGTCGGCTTAGCCAATGGTCGCGGGCGAGAGCGAGCACGGGCGGGGGGAAGCTTCGGCCGGCTGGGTTCTAAGGAAGCAACCCGGCCGGAGTCAAGTCATGGCGAAGGCAGGCCACTAAAGCGCCGGGCGGCATGTGATGTGGCTGCGGTTAACTATTTTTAGCGGGGGTGATTAGGAGGCGAAGGCACAAAGCGCCCGGGCATCTTGGCGTGGCTGCGGTTAACTATTTTTTAGCGGGGTGATTAGGGCCGAGGCGGACTCATTAGCGGGATGGACGATTGCTTTTCCTTCTTTTTAGTAGTAAGATTAGAGAAGAGAATCCACTTCGATATGGATCGATATGTTGCGTGGTGATTTCCATTTTTTTCCTTTTGCTGGTTAATTAATTGTTTGCTCGATCTATGGCACGATTGCCACCGGTACAAGCCTTATGACTTGGTCACCTTCAATGTGGCCAAAGCGACTACGAACAACACATTAGCAACATTTTCAACCTTGTGAAACAAGACAACAACATCAACAAAATTTGGGGCCTGGACTCTATAGTTTGGGTCATGGACCAGCAGGCCGTCGACAGAAACCCTTCAAGTGGATCATCCTCGAGCTTGTCAATGTCAACGCCCGGCGACCAGTGGCGGAACCAGGATGGCATCAGGGGCTAAACCATGAAAATGTTGATTGATAATGAAGATTTCATGGTAATTTAGGGTTGTTGCTACAATGATTTAATGGAGAATTGATATGGGGGGGGGGCGGGGCTGCAGCCCCCTGGATCCACCAATGCCGGCGACGATGGAATCATGCTCACGGTTCGCGGGACGATCTATACGCCAACGGTAATTTCACCGACCGTAGCGACTGTGGTACCTCTTCAGAATAAACACGCCATGCGCTCATCCCGGTGGCGACAGTCTTCCGGCTCGCTCACGACTACCCTAGTTTGGTTGGCGGGCATTGAAATCTGGAGGGGGCACGCGTCAGCAAGCAGACCATCCTTGAAGCCGTCGAACGCGCCGCCAGCTTCGTGCCGAGGGACTCGCGGACGTCGGCTACGTCGGGAGAGCCCTACCAATCATGGCGATGACGTTCGCCGAGGCGTCGCGCTTCCACCCGTTCCATGGCGTCATCCTGAGAAGTTGGGAGTCCGGCGCCAACGTTGACATTCTCTACAAGCTGGTGGGTCGTGTCTTGTGCCCTCATGCTATACTAGTCCATAGCGCGCGCGTTCGCGCGCGGGACTTGGGCGCCCGTAGATATTTAAGGCTGGCGTCGTAAGGGTTAATGCATAACACTTATCTAAATGATCCCACCGCGTACAGTTAATGCAACGTAGAAAAGGGCACTTTGGGGCCCAAAGTAAAATAGCAGTAGCAGACGATACAAATAAATGCATGGGCACTCTTAATTTTCAGGGTTATAAGGGTCTTTGGGGAGGACAGCCAAGGTAGTGTCTGAGTTTGAAGGTCCAAGAAGAGAAAGAAGCTCAGCGCGTAGTTTCTCCAGGGTCTTCTGAAAGCTGGATGGACTTGATGGACGTGGCTCGCCATGGTTCGGAGTCCTGGAGCAGCGAGCTTTCTTCGAAGGAGAAGACATCTGCTTCGGTGAAAGAAGGGGAAGGATGTTTGAAGCTTCCTGGCACATGGATTCAAATGCACCGAAGAACTGATGCAGGCTCCTGTTGTTCTTGTCAAGTGTATTCTTTAATGCCTTTGCCTTATCTTCAAACAGCATTAGCCATGTTGTAGAATAGAGATGGTCTTTCTTAAGTTTTGAAAGATTGTCAGCGTTGTAGTCATCGATTGTGATTTTTTTCTCATTTTCAAGGAACTCTAGGACACTATGATATGCATTGTCAATGGATTTTTTGGTCGGTGCAATCTTGCCAAGAAATTTTTTGTTTCCTTAGAAGATGTTTCTCTGAGCGGTATATTTCCGATTGATATTTCTGTGATGAACATGTCGCCGTCGGTCTCTTCCGTGCGTTCGGATTCGACACGCAGGTTGAATTCTTCTGCGGCTTGGTTGAAGATTTCTCTCCTGCTCACTCTTAGGACCTAGGAACCTATGAAAGCAGCAGAGAGACATGGGCGTTAGAAGGAGGACAGTCAGACGCTATCGCACATGGAGACGAGGGACTCGAGGTCTATTACCTTTGGGAATAGATCGTCGTCTCCGAAGAGCTGGTGATCCGAGAGCTCTTCAACGGACTCCATGGCCGCAGCGGAGTTCAGCACGGTGGGAGGTAGGAGAAGATAAGGTCTGCTGGTTGGTGACTACTGGTGTCTGAACGCAGCTACGGTGAAATGGGGACGGGCAGGTTAATATGCGCTGCACTGTGGGGCTGTGGCTCTTTGGTGTTGTCGATTTTTGGTTGGTTCGGAGTGTCCTGTACCCACGAACATACGGACCATGTCGTCGTGCGGCTGGTCATTCACTCTGAAGGAAGAAGTCGTTGTCGAAAGCTCACTGGGCTGCATGAAGCGAGCCAGTGGGTCCACCGGGGCCACTTGACCTGTAACCGGCTGGAGGCTTTCTGTCCTTTGATCGAGGATCCGACGGCCGTAAATTCACGTCGACGTGTCCATGCTGTGGAGGGGTTGTGGCCTGGTAGTCTCATCTTTCTACATATACTACGCGCATCTTCACCTTGGATGACGCCCTGCATTTAACATCGAGTTTGCAGGCCTCCACGCGATATAACATCGAGTTCGCAAGTCTTTCGAAATATAACATCAGGGTTGTGAACTTCTTCGATTCATAACATTTTCGCAATTTTCACTCCATTTGTGTATTTGCTAAACCTTTTTAATTTCCTAGCCCATGTCAAATGACCATCCTACCCCTTCTTTATCCACGTCAAACTGGCTCGAATCCTTCCCTGGGTTCCGTGCTCGCGTTCGTCGCGACGACGACCGAAGACCGGCGGGGCTTACGTTTCGTCGCGGCCTCGGCTCCGCCCACCGCCCAGCTCTACTCCCCTCGGTCGCCTGCCCCATCGTGCGCCTCACCTCGGCGCTTGCTCGGTGCGCGCCTCCCCCCTTCGGCCGCCTGCCCCGCCACCCTTCCGCTCCTCCCTCTAGCGCAGGCCCGGTGTGCGCCCTGCCACTCCAGCAGTCTGCGCCCTTTGCGCCCGTGCCAGGGAAATTGGGCGCTGGGGGCGGCTGGGGAGGCGGCCGGAGGATGGGGTGGGCGACAGGCCCGGCAATCGTAGGGAGATAATGAGTGTCGACGGGCGGGAGGAGGAAGGCCCATGTCACGACTCATGACGAACAGAAAGCTGATTCAATTCGATCCCCAGTTTGACGTGGATAAAGAAGGGGTAGGATGGCCATTTGATATGTGTGGGATATTAAAAGTAAATCTGGAAATGGAGTGAAAATTGCAAAAAAATGTTACTAGGAATCAAAGAAGTTGGTGGCCCCTGATATTATATTTCGAAAGGCTTGCGAACTCGATGTAAGCGCGCATATAGGTGACGACACCGTCGATCTCACTCATTCTGACGCTACGGCAGGCTAACAAAACTCATGCATCGTTATAATCAATGCATTTGATATAATCGACATGCAACGCAGACAATACAAGTGCAAGCGCGCATATATATACACACACAGATAGAGAGGTGCTTTTATTCAACAATGGCTGCTTCACGAAAGAATCTCTCTCCGGCCACGGCTGTCCTCCTTCTCCTTGTCGCCATGGCCGCAGGTATGTTCCAGCACATGCATGTATAACGAGTCGCATGCAAGCCGCCATGTCGTTTGATTTTGCCCAGCTATTAACCACCTTCTTCCATACACATGTGACCCGGCCGCGTCCGTAGATGCGGCACCGATTTGCAGGCACCTGAGCGGTAACTACCATGGGTTGTGCTGGAGCGACGCCACCTGCACAAGCACGTGCAGAGACGAAAGCAGCCAGAACACTCGCGGCTTCTGTGATGACTTCCCCCTGCGTTGCTACTGCGTTACCAACTGCCCTCCTTGAGATTATATATTGTTTGCTGCTAGCTGCTTGGGCGACCAATCGATCTGGTCCATTTGTCCGTGTAATGATTCACAAATTTATGATATTTAGGACAACTAAATTAGTTCATTTTGAACTAAAAAAATCTTGTCCTAAACGTCTTCATATATTTAAGAATGGAGGGACTAATATGGTACTTGTCCACGATTTTTTTGTCTGTTAAAGCCTCGTGACCGACACGTCGCTCCTTCTCCTAGGGCGACTCGGGCGGATATACTAAACATAAAGAGTAAACTATGAAGTCAGAGGCAAGCGAAGACGTCGGGAACGACTTCGCAGAAATGTAGTTTTAGGATCTTGTCATTGTAGAGTTTATCATTTTCCATGAACTACGAAGTCAGGGGGGGCCTATAAATACCCCCTGACATCTCTTGTAATAGACATGTTGTACCAGTTGTTTTGCAACTAAGTGCTCATCAATATACGTGTTTCGAGTATCGTACCCAACGGCCCAGATTCCTAATTTTTTTTAAAAAAGGCTAGATTCCTAAGACAAACTTTTTTCAGAGCCAAATTCCTAATTCTCCCATAAGAATTAAGTTAAGTCGATCCAAAAAGGAAATGAGGTTCATGGCCAAGGGCAAAGATGTTAAATCCGAGTTATCTTGGAATGGAATAGTTGTGTTCTAAAGGGTACCAATAAGGAATCGACAAGGGTTTTTAGATATAGTACTCAAACGAATCGCCACAATACGTCCGGAAAATTAGAATTAAGAAAATTTTGTTGTTATTGTAGTAAGGATACCACTCATAAATGGTATAAAAAAATAGGAGCATCGTGTTCAATTTTTACAAAGAACAAAAAAAAAGTAAGAATTGAATCTCATGCATTATCGAGCATCATATGCCATCTTATGGTTTATTCGGAGCTCTGCTTCTTAACTTGAGGTACTTGGCCACGCCGCGACGGTAGGGGGGCTTGAGCCCCTCCTGCTTCACCACTAGATTTGTTCCTGCCTAAAAACATACTAGATGATAATCTAATAGAACATCTTGCTGCCACTCATAGCTAGGCATTAAGAGTCTAACAAATAAGGAGTCTAGGCAGATAGTGTGCGTAAGTGTTATGGAACTCCCAGCGACCGGATCCCACTCCATCCAGTAGACACTACCGCCTCTACGAGGTCGCTAAGTGGGAACAAGGACCTCGCCAGCGCAGTAGATGGAGAGAGTCAGAATAGGTTTAGGGTTGTTGTGTTTGCATGGTGTTATGTTAGGCTAAAGCCTCTAGTTGAACCAAAGTTCTAGCTCATCAGGAAACCAAACAGTTCGAGCTAAAACCAAGCGAAATCGATCCGCTTTAGGCCTCGTTTGTTTGCTTCGTTTTTATTACGTCACGAAAACGTTCCATGCCCCGATAAAAAGTGGTTCAAGGTGTGCTACTCGTTCCAGGCCTAGTTATGTTTCAAATGTAGGAGGGTCCGACTCCATTTCGGACCCATGAGAAGGAAAATAAAAGGGGGACAAATTGACCAGTTTTTATTTCGGACCAATCAAACCAGACCTACCAGCTATATCAACTCTTTTCTTCACCCCAAACCAAATCAGTCCAAAAGCAAAATCAGAACAGAAAAACTGGGTTTGACCCAAACCATTACTTGGGACGGAAGAGAGCCTAGCTAGAAAAATGACTTTACAACAGTCCACAATCCGCACAGTTAATTTAAAGCCAAAGATTACTTTATCAACAACGCTGATGATTCCACCAGAACAGATGAAAAAAAACTGCTGGCATTGAGAGAGATTTCAGTGAAGCTAAATAAGCGTGAGAGAGCTTCGAGTAAGTGACGGGCTGCCGGCTACTTTGATTTTTTTTTTTTTTTTTTTTTGAGCAAATGCCGGCTACTTTGATGAGTGCGTGTTCGTGGCTGCGTGCCGACTACCTCACGACGGGCCGCGGCATGCTCACGGCCCAGCCAAATGCCGTACACGGCCCACATGCGCACGGCCCAGCCCACTTGCAGAACAACTTCCTCTCCGCCTTCCCATCCATCTACAAAACGGCACCCGCTTCTTCGCCTGCTTCCTCGCGCCGCGACTCGACTCCCAAGGTATCAATAACTTGTTTCGTAACTTTCGGGAATTTCTTCGTCCATGTGTTGGTACTTGGTGTTGAGCTTTCCTATGACTCTATGAGAAAAGATCATTTCGTTTTCATCAAGAACTAGTGATATTTCTTTTACGTACTCTGAAATAAAAGCTTCTTTTTCTTATTGCCGTAACAGAGGGATTTTCCAGCTTTGCACATCCTGCAGCATGTTCCTGTTCCTGCACAAGATGGCAGGCAACAGAACTAGCACAGGCGTTTTTCCTGCCAAAATCTGACGATTTCGGTGAACTGGAGGCCATGTTACAAGACCCGTGCACCGCCGTGCCCTTGTGTCTACCCATGGATTTCCTAGAGCATCACGTGTAATTTCTCCGACGTGCAACAGATAGGAAGAGGTGGGTACGGCGTTGTCTACAAGCACTACTGGAAAATCCTATTTCGATGGCGCCATACCCATTTTTTCACTGGCGGGCGACACGTGGGAAGACGTGGGAACAGCCAGTAAAGAAAAAATAAGAGGGGTCCACAAAAAATCCGACAGTAGAAGGAATTTTTGGATCATCACCCACACCGCCATCAACTTTTTGGATCGTTACTGAAGATAAAGAGAGGTTAGTACTCTAAACAATATACTACGTAATAAACAGGGCGTTCTTCAAAACGGGAAGGCTATTGCTGTGAAGAAACTCTCTGACATGCAATTGGAAGACGACCAATTCCATAACGAGGTCACCTATCTGATTGGGATGAAGCACCATAACATAGTGCGTCTGATAGGTTACTGTGCTGAATCACGCTGGGAAGCAATCAAAGTAAGCAGCAGATTCGTCATGGGTGAAGTGCGGCAAAAGGTCTTGGTATGTCCAAAATTGCAGATTTTTGTATGTCCAGACTCTTTGACCAACAGCAATCACGGATTGTCACCGAAAGTCGTGGGGGGTGACACTGTAAGCTCATCATTACTATTTGTTTATTATGTCAACATTTATTTTCATGGTGGATTTCCCTTTTCTCCACTTCTTCCTCTACTTTATTCAGGCATAAAAATTGTTAGGGCTTTGTGTTGGGGGAGATCCATTGGCCATTGCCCTCATGGGGGGTTCGCCTACTTTATCCCCCTCTGAGAGAGAGAGAGAGAGAGAGAGAGAGAGTAGCAAATCCTTAATTTTTTGTACTCTGGTTTTCTCAATCCAATCGTTTCGATAAATAAATTTTTGCAACATCATATCAGCCAAATGCAGTTGTTGTCTGGGTTGATGGATGTGAAAGAAATGCTAGGTTTAGGGTTCGCCAAACGCGTTTTTGGGAGGATGTATGGGTCGAACAAGAATTGTTAATGCAGATGTTCCCAAACCTGTACATGATTGTAAGAAAGAGAGGGGTTTCAGTAGCTAGTGTTCTTAGTTCAACCCCATGAACATCTCGTTTAGGCAGGGGTTAGTGGGGGATAGACTAGGAGAATGGCACAAGCTGGTATCTCTAGTGGTACCAATATATAAGTCTAAACAATGAAAAGGATATCTTTATTTGGTAAATGGAGTGTTTTTAATACAGTCGCTTTACAGTGCAAGGAAAATATTTTTGGGAAAACACTTGTTCTAGAAAGCAAAATTACCTAAGAGAATCCAAATCTTCCTATGGTACTTAAAAAGGGGCATAATCTAACTAAGGATAATTTAGTAAAGAGAAGTGGAAAATGTATAAATGTGACTTTGTGGATTGAAAGAAACATTCAATATCTCTTTTTGATTGCCGGGTTAAGATTTCATGTGGAACATGTTGTATATCACCTTTAACATTCACCAACCAAAAACACTTCTATGTTTGGATCTTGGTTAAAGAGTTTTGTTCTAGGTTTAAGACGCCAAAATAATTGTGGGAATGGCGGCCATGTGTTGAGTCTTATGGTTGAATAGGTGTTCCAAAGAATAGTTGCTAACTCCTATTTGCAGATAATTTTTCATGAAAGTTGTATGTAAAAGTTGAACACAAAGGGCTATGTAAAAGTAAGTTTGTACAAGAAATTGTCATGGAAGTTGTCCGAAAAATTGTATGAAAAACTGTATGAAAATTGTCTTAAAATACATTAAAACTTATTAAAAGTCATAAAAAGTTGTTTAAAAAAGTTGTACATTTATCAGAGAAGTTGCACGTAAAACTTATCATTGACATTTTACAAAAATTGTCATGAAAGTTGTCTGGAAATGGTCTATAAAAAATTATATGGCTCCGCCCATTTGCACTCGTTGGACCGAGTGCGCGGACGGACAGGGTGTTCACCGACGGCCCGGCAGATCCCTGTGTGCTCCTCTCGGTGGATCCGCCCTATCGATGGCCATGCGTCGCCACTGCATCTTGTGCGAACGTTACACAGTTTCAGTCATGCATGTCACGTAAACAAACGAGCATCAAGCTATCTTAATTAATTAATTTGTCTTATCGAAATTTTGACTTTTTTTTTTTTTTTTGAGGCCTCTCGTTTGGGTATAATAGTATCTGTTCATACATGCGTACACACACCACCCTATACACGCACACCCCACTCACACACACTATACGGCGTACAAACAATCCTACAACTACACTTTCGAAATTTTGATATTTAACATCAAGTTTGCAGGGCTCAAGCGATATAACGTCAGAATGAGATCCCTAGTTTGACATGGATAAAGAAGGGTACAATGGTCATTTGATATGTGCTGGGAAACTAAAAGAGTTACTAAATCTGGAGTGAAAATTGCAAAAATATTATGAATCAAAAAGTTCATAGCCCGATATTATATTTCAAAAGGCTTGCCAACTCAATGTTAAATATTGAAATTTCTCAGCTATGAGTAACAGAATCGACCAATATGGGTGGCGACCAGTGGCAGAGGGACGGATAAAAATCAAGGTGTGGCGAAGTTCGTGATCTTCACACAATCAAACTTTCAATTTGTAGCATCGACACTTAATTTCGTAGAATATTTGCCCCTCCTATTCTGATGTAGGGGTTTTCTTTTCCTAAATTCTTCTACCATCAAATTATGAGATTTTTAATGCATATCCATGGCACTAGACTAATAAAGCTGAACAGAAATGATATAAAAATTTTGAGCTGATTTGATTATTGGAAAAAAACAAGGTATGGCAACAGCCAGACCTTGCCACCATGGTCCTCCGCCACTGGTGACGACACCATCTCATATATTCTGACGCTACGGCAGGCTAACAAAACTCATGCATCGTTATAATCGACATGCAACGCACAGGCTAACAAAACTCATGCATTGTTATAATCGACATGCAACGCTTTATATATACACACAGATAGAAGACAATACAAGTGATTTTATTCAACAATGGCTTCTTCACAGAAAGAATCTCTCCAGCCACCGCGCTATCCTCCCTCCTCCTTCTCCTTGTCGTCATGGCCGCCGGTATGTTCCATCACATACATGCAAGCCGCCGTGTCATTTGATTTATTATATATTTTGCCCCGCTATTAACCAACTTCTTCCAGATGAGATGTCATCCGTAGATGCGGCAAAAAGATTTGCAGGCACCTGAGCGGCAACTACCATGGGTGGTGCGTGAGCGACGACACCTGCACAAGCATATGCAAAGAGGAAAGCAGCGACAACACTCGCGGCTTCTGTGATGACTTCCCCTGCGTTGCTACTGCGTTACCAACTGCCCTCCTTGAGACTGTTTGCTGCTGGCTGCTTGGGCGACCAATCTGGTCCCTTAATTTTGTCCGTGTAATGAAAGAATAACGACTATATCTCTAATAAATAATAAACATTGGACAACTAAATTCGTTCATTTTCAACTAAAAATCTTGTCGTAATAAACATTATATATTTAAGAATGG
>JADLZK010000014.1:0-57066 GCA_015847255.1 Hyparrhenia diplandra
CAATGCGCTTGGATCCTCTCAAATCTCAAAATTGAAGCTCTGGCAAGTATATGAGAGAGAGAGAGGGCTTTCTCTTAACACAAATGAGTGAGGAGTGTTTCAAAATGGCCAAGAGAGCCTCCCACGCCCGCCACCCTCCTATATATAGAGGAGGGGGAAAAACTAGATTTCCCCTTTTTTCGGATGGCGGGCGGTGTGGCTCCGCAGGCCGGACGTCCGCCCTTAAAATATCTATCCGTTGGATTAAAATCACGCCTATCGTCACCGAGGACCTGGTGATCGGATCCACGGGGTAGGTTCGTCCAGCGTTGAAAGGTCCCCTTTGTGGTTTTTGGTAATTGAGTGTCAACATTAGGTGAACTAATATGTGTGATTGAGATTATACCATGAGGAGATTAGTTCACATGTGATGATGCAATGAAGGAGCTTTATTGCATATGACATGACATGGAGTCATGTGACCTAGGTGGTGAAGATCAAGACAAGGCTTGGTTTTGATGGGCCGGTTGCAAGTGTGAAGGGCAAGTCGAGGGACTTGATGCCGAAGCAGGACCGGCGTAGCGGTGAAGAGCAAGTGAGGTCAAGATCGATGGACCAAGTAGGTCATGTGATGATATGAAGTGGATCATATCATTCTTGATCGTGTTGGTGCATGTGTTGCATCGGCACTCGGAGGATGGAGCGAGAATGGAATCGCAAGGCAAAGGTATAACCTATAGGGCGTTTCATTCGCGGTCATAGGTGAGTGAGAAGGTTATGACCGGATTTAGGTTTGATAACCGTCTTATGAAGAGGGAAACCTTCAATCGCTTTATTTCACCTAGTGCCACTAAGTTGAATTTCATATTGCATATGCATTGGGGGCTTAGTGACTTAATGAGATGGTTGAGATATTTATGGAAATGTCTTGAAGAAATGCTTCCTCAAGTGCTAATATGGTTCGGCATATTTTGGATGAAAAAGCACTTAATTTGGAATGAGATTTCTTTGAATATTTGGAAGAGATGAGAAGAGAATTTGGGACGGTGCGGCGGTGTATGCTTTGACTTGTCGTGGCATGTGTGCATGCAAAGAACCGCCGACCGGCACTAAAGAGAGAAGAAGGAGCAAAGCGCGGAGCACTTGCGTAAACTAAAAATAGAGTACGACATGTGCTTCGTTTAAATTCAATGGAATTGCCCGTGTCACGCATGTTGATGCTTTGCTTTGCTATTGGACCAAGTGAGTCGGCATTTCATTGCCGTTGGCTTGCATGGCCACCGTGTGAAAAAAAAAAAAAAGAAAGGAGGCCTCCTGGGTGCTATCGGAAATGGCAAAGGAAGGATGGGCCGTTGGTGCTTTGTTTTGGCCAAATGGGCTAGCCCGTCGATCTGACTCTTTGTTGCCTTGGCCCAGATTTCGGCGAGCTGGGCTCAGTCGCTTCGCTAAGTGCCGGCTGCATTTGTTGCTGCCGCTACCGCTTGAGCCCAAGGTGCTGCCTAGCAAGCTAACAAGGAAGAGAGCAATTGTGTCTTGATCCATTCATTCACCCATCCAGAAGAACTTCCCGCCGGGTGCTTCTTCGAGGGGACAGAGGCTGCGGTGTTGTTCTTTGTTCTTTCCGTTGTTGGCCAGAGAAGCGAAGGCAAGGGCGCGTGGGGAGGGCTTCCTAGCCGTTGGGCAGGTGCCATTGGTGGCGAGGAGAGCAAGCCACGAGGGATAAAAGCTTCGGGCTCCCCTGTCTATTCCTTCTCTAGCACAAAGATGAGCAACTCGTGTCCCCATTCCAACTTACCGAGAGCAAGTTAGGGTTTCTCCTCTCCTCTATCTCTTTCCATGGATTTGAGTTGAAATTTCCTAGAGAGATTGAGCGCCCTTAGTGGGTGTGTATGAGAGGTTGAAGATCTACCTTTCCCCTATCCATTCCACTCAAAGCTAGAGCTAATTTGAGAGGGGATTGAGAAACCTAGTGCTTATGCATTTGTGATTCAGTTTGGTGGCACTAGGTGGCGATTGCGATTGTGGATTTCTTATTGCTCTTGGTGATTGCCATCACCTAGACGGTTTGGAGATTGTGACTCCGTTGAAGCACGCAATTGGAGATTGTGCGGTGCTCCTGAGGAGGATTTGTGAGAGGTTCGTGCTCACCTCGGGGATCGTGAAGAGCAACTCTAGTGGGAGCGTGTCATTGAGCTACCACACTGTGTGTGTGGGTTCACACGGTACCCTCAGAGGGATTGGCTAGAGGACTCACACCGTGTGAGGGACTCGATCGAGCTCCCACTGTGGGATTTGGCACTGGCCATTAAGTTTGAGGATCATCACTGGGTGATTCGCCAAACCGTGGAACCACCAAGGTGTCGGTCGACACAACGAGGAGTTGGGGGAAGTTGGCAAGCTTCCCGAGACCTCGGTAAAAAATCACCGGTGTCATCTTGTGTCCACACTTCGCGGTGGTTTGCAATCTCTTTATCACAAGCTTTGTTATTACATTCATATATATATATTGTGCTTGTGCTTGAGTAGAGTAGTTGTAACTATCTAGCTTGTGTAGCTTGATTAGTTACTTTGCTTAGCTTGTGTAGCTAGGTAATTTGAGCCTTTGGGTTAGGCGTGTGTCGCCTTGTCCATTGTGCATCTAGTGAGCTTAGGGGCTTTGTGCTTGTGCTTACTAGAATTGTGTAGGAGCTCATCCTTGCTTAAAGTACTAGTGCTTAGGTTTGTGTGACCTTGCATTAGAATTGATTAGGAGCTCAAGCTAGGCTTGTCACCTCACTCTTTTTGTGTAGGATCTTTTGTGAGGTGATTTAGAGTCTTAGTTAGAGGGAGAATTCTTGCTAGACCGATAAGTTTAATTCTGCATTTGTTTTGGTTAGCCGGTGCGATTAGTTTTTAGAAGGGACTATTCACCCCCCACCCCTCTAGTCCCCATCTCGACCCTTCAAGCGTCCAGCCCGGTGCTTCGGTCACCAAATGCGACAGTCCGCCAACAACGGCCAGACAGTCCCGTTGAAACACGCCGCCGGGATAGGGAACCAGAACTCTACTCGCCGGCCCAGATGACTTGCGATGACCGCCCAAAGGGCCCGGGACAGTCCGCTTTTGAAAACCGAGGCCGGGAGCGTAAACGGACGAGTTTCGCTTGTCGTCGAGAAACTGTGCGTATTCAGCCCGCCCATAGGCTGGACAGTCCGCCCCTAAACTTCCAGAGCACAAACAAGAAGTCCAGTCGGCTTCGCCGATCGCCAAAACGTCGGCGGGCGACAACCGGTCGCCGTAAAGCGGACGGACAGTTTCCGCACTGGTTAGGGAAAAATCCAGCAACACTGGAACTTCAAGAAGTTAGCGGTTTGACCGTCTCGCCGTAGGCCCGGACGGTCAGAAGTTTCTAAAACTTCTTTTCAAGCACAACCAACTTTTCGCCACTTGGTACAAGTTACCAACACGTCGAAGAACACCCGACACCTTGTGTTAGCTTTTCAAAACATTTTTCCAAGCCGGGTTAGCTCTCTAGGTTAGAATGCATGCATATGAATTTTGAACCTAGAGGCACTTGAGGATCCATATGTACGATAGTTTTCCCTCTTTATAGTGCGGCTTATCGATCCTAAATCACTCACACCCTCTATGGTGTCTTGAGTAAAATCAAAATGGCCCAATGGATATACCTTTGCCTTGAGCCCATTTTGATCCTCGATCCACTCCAAGTCATGCACTTGATCATCAATTGAATCATCTCGATCCATCCATCATGACCATCATGCACCAACCTTGGCTTGACCAATCTCCAACTAAAATAAACACTTAGCATAGAGAGATTAGTCCTAAGGATGTCACTAATTAGCCAAAACCAATCTAGAGATCTTCCAACCCCTAGCTCAAGCACTATCCTTGTGTTGGTCCAAGGCACACGGAGACTAGCTTGCCGATTGTATAAGTGAACTCGAGGGTCAACACATCGACGTGTCTTTGTCTCGATGTTTGGCTCATCATCTTATTGTGATTGATTATTCATCCTCTTCCCGATGATTGGTTCATTGCCTCTACACGTTGGTATATCAAGTCTATCGCCCTTGCATTACTTTCCTAGTTTATCTTGTGTAGAGAGCTAGCTTTTGCTTGTGTAATTGTTCTTGCTAGTCTAAGGATCATATTTAGGATTGCTCACTAGTTAGAGTAGTGACATAGCTATTGAGTGACATAGAGATCATAGAATATATTTAGAATTGTCACTAGGAGGCTTGCAAGACAATAGAGCTAGAGCAAACCGCTTTTACGCCTTTTGTTATACTAATCGGTTTGTTAGTTTGAGCTTGTAGACAATTTTTATAGGCTATTCACCCCCCCTCTAGCCATCTAGGACCTTACACACCCCCTGGTGGAGCCACGTGTCCATCTTCTGGAAGCTTCCTACAACCGACCTATGGAGTTGATCTAGTCCGGTCCAATCAAGTCGGTTTGATCCAAGGGATGAGATTCATCCTATGGGGCTATAAAGAAGGGCAGGGCTACCCCTGAAACCCTAATTCAGATCTTGAAGATCGAAACCCGAGTTCTAGAGATCAAGTCCGAGCCATAAACCCTAGTTCCTCGGAATAGTTCTAGTTCTAGAGAGATTAGCTACTAGCAATAGATTATAAAGGAGTTCCAAGCATCGGAAGGCTTGAGCCGATTCGTCAAGGTGTTCATAGGTACATTGTTATACTCTTTGATATATTTATATCTTTGGTATATTCATTACTCATTGATCATCTATGATATTGTTCTTTATCTTTATTATATTATCATTTGCTTTTTTTTATTGTTTGTTTTAATATGTCTAGTAGAGTTATTTACTCACTATGGATTGCATGCATGCTTAGAATTGTATAGCCCCTCATCTTGTAACGCAAGATAGGTGTTATAACTTATGTAAGCGTGGTGCTTATATATGTTATATCTGCAAATGCCCCTATATGACGAGGTTTGGGGTAGTTCGTAGAGGTGACAGCTCTATTAAGTCTTCTATAGTCCTCCCTCTCCATATAGTTAATCTGTAGATCGTGGTGTCGCGATGAAGGTGAAGATCTCATTATTGAATCCTTCCTAGTTGATGATCCTTAAGTTTGTTATGAAGTAATAAGTAGTAACCATGATAACTAGATGTTTGCACTAATTAGAGTTTAGCAATAACATGTGATGATAGTTACACATAAGTTTTCCTTATATTGCCCCATGTGAGTCCTTAGACTAGAATATTCTGTTGAATCTTTATCATTTCATGATGGCTTGATCCCTGTATTTATCATTTATCTTATTGAGCATTTATCATATATATCTTTATCTTATTTATTATTATTTTATGTGACATTAACCCATTTGTTGAGTAGATGCTTTATCATTATTGGTTATAGACATTCCATATATAAGGACTTTATTAGTATTAGTAATAAGTAGATTTAATCTGTCTTCCTAGTGGTACGACAATCCTTTACTCATTAAAATGCTACAATGGTATAGATTATTCTACGTTCGCTTGAAGTCTTTTTATTCTTTATTTTATTCTATTCCCGCCTAGTCATATCATTTTATGTCATGTTATACTTTCTAGTTGCATAAGTGTATTGACAACCTGCTTTACTAGAAGTATAGGTTATTCTTTGACTAGTGAATAAGTGGTTTTATGATTGTTATAATACCAAAGACTGTTTTGGGGTCATTGCTTGTATAGCCAGTGTCGCCTAGTTTTAGCGGAGTAATTTTCAACGACGCGTTACTTTTGCTATGCTAGAGTGTTCGCCTAGTTTCATTCAAGTACAAACATTCTTGGCGCCGTAGTATTTGAAGTGCTAGAGAGCTATATTAGTGATGTGGATTAGCCGGTGTCAGCAGGTTGGCACATTTGCAAAGCGGCAGGGGTTTGCGGGGTTGAGTTGGGTTTGGGAAAGCTCATCCTCCCGCCGAGCTTGCTCGGCGGGATTCGCTTTTGAGAAAAATGAGATGCCTATTTTCTATTCGTTTAGGATGAAATTTGTCGAGAAAACTTGCTAACCCTCGTGCTCAAGTTGGTATAATTGTTGGCTAGCAAGTTGAAGCAAAGGTGACAACGACGACGGTTTCGCAGAAACCGCGGCCGGACTCTTGGCCGGACGCCGGGATCCGGCCGACGTTGGAGCCCCCTCAACCGTAGGCGTCCAGTCGGCTGGTTCCGATCGATTCGAGAGAGGTCGGAATCCCGGTTTTGGTCGACCGGAGCGTCCGGTCGGCGACGACTCTAACGACCGGACGCTGGCTCGGGCTTGTCGCAATGGGTCGAGCTATTTGTCGGTTGTGACCGGACCCGTGACCGGGCGTCCAATCGGGGCACAACAGCTATGTTTTGAACACCAACAGCTCTATTTCATGGTGGAGCCTATATATGTGTGTGTGGCCAGTCATTTGAGCTCTCTCTTGCACATTTGATCATTCTAACTCTCTTGTGAGCTGAGAAAACTCCCCTCCACTCATCTCTCTTGCCTAACTTCGATCTTTGGTGAGATTGAGTGAGAATCCAAGTGCATTGCATTGTTGATTGCATCTAGAGGCACTTGATTCTTGGAGGAGCTGCGGGATTTTGTTTCTCTTGGAAATTTGCTTGGTTCCCTAGCGGCTTGGAGTTCGTGTTGGTGTTGAGCTCGATTGGTGATTGTTTGAGGCCACACCAGGTGGACTTGTGAGGAGTTGATCCTTACCCGCGGGACATTCACTTAAAAAAGGAGTCACTAGTGGATTGCTCGTGGCTTGTGGATCCCCTCTTGTGAGTGATTCATTGAGCTCCCTCCAGGGATTTGGCACCGGCTATTAAGCTTGTGGATCATCAAGTGGGTGTATCGCCACAACGAGGAGTAGCGTCTTGCGGCAAACACGCCGAACCTCGGTAAAAATCATCGTGTCAAGTGTGCTTTGCTCGTTGGAGATTTCATTGACCCGGTGATTGGCCACTACCTCTACTCGACACCGCCGGTATTGTATCCTAGCACCCCTTTGCATTACTTCCATAGTTTTGACTTGTGTAGTTTGCTTAGCCTTTTCGATTGACTATCTTGTGTAGCTTCTAGTGGTAGAATTGCTTAGTATATCTTAATCACCTAGGAGCTCTTAGCAACATAGCCTTTGGGTGTGACTAGAGATATTACAATCACTAAAATTGCTAGGTGGCTTGCCTAGTTAGCTCGTAGCACCGTTTGGTTTGCTTCGTCATCATATTTACTAACGGTGTTGCTTAAGTGTTGTTGTAGGAATTTTTATAGGCTATTCACCCCTCCCCCCTCTAGCCATTAGGACCTTTCAAAGAAGAACGCTGAAGCTACCTAAACCCACCTGCACACCACACCTTTGCTTTGTCTTGAATGTCGTCAACCAATCTCCTCGTGGTTCTTGAGACGGCATTGAACGTTCTCGCATTGCACTTGGGCGTGATCTCGAAAGAAGAAGAAGAATGAATTTGGTTGAAAGTTATATAGTTTGACTTCCCTTATATTTATGTACGCATGGACTAGACAATCGGAAAGTTGAAATGGCACTTGACCTAATGGATCAATCCTCGCTAACATTTTTAGTAAGGTGCGTAAGGGCATGTTTGGATCCTCCTCTCTAAACTTAGTTCTAAACTTCAGAGCTAAACCTCTAAACAAGTGGTCGAAAAGTTAGCTTTTAAATTTAACCCACCCCACATTAGAGCTTTAGATACCAAATGTGAGATAAAGTGCTCTAAAGTGCAAAGGTAGGGATCCAAATAGGCCCTAAGGATCACAATTACTAACAAATTAAGAGTCAAATGCCTAGACCTCAGGGTGAAAGACTATAGGAGAGATTTGGACAAAAGCAACAGACTTATCCCCATTACTACCGCCAAGCCTAAACCAGAAGCAAGAAAATATCTATTTCTACAACCAACTAAAGAAATTCTGACATTACACTATATAATTTAGAACGGAGGTGCATACCTAGAAAAATCTAGGCAACAATTACATAAAGAATGAAATGGACCATGTTAGATATGTACATATTTTGGGATCTAAGTATAATTATACTTATAATTATACTAAAGTACATGTGACTATATATATATAATTAGAGACTTACTTCTCCCTGATATAATGTGTGTGAAGTGTTCTCTTATTTCTCTCTATCTTCCTAACGTATCCACATAAATTTAGTGATCGATATAATTTTATCAAGGCGTAGATTTGTGCCCAGGCAGATATGTGCATGTTTAAAATGCATGCTGACAAATGCGGCTCACAAGCTTGTATAAGCCAACATCAGATAAACACAAAGAAAATAAAAAATAATTAATGACATCTAAATAATGTTATCTCAACAAAAAATTATAATCTTTTAGAGTTAAAATTAACAGCTAGTTTTAATAACAACTCGCTATTCGAATCAAATACTTTAATACACTATTGACAGTTTCGCTGGATCTAGCATGCAAAATTTGAAAAAATCACAATACATGATGTCAATAACTTCGCCGGCCAACATGAAGAGAGATACTTGAGTAACTAGGTACACCCTGATATGTAAACACAACATCCTTCATACCCTGTCCACGGTCTTGCACCAATGCACATTGAAAGAAATAAAAAACATTAGTAATAATTTATGCATATAACTATAATTTAGAAAACTACAAGAGTACACACGATGTTATTCCAAGAGAAATTGGTTATGATGAATATATTAATCAAGTTATTCAGAATTCAAAGATGAGCTCAGCTTTAGCTTAGTAATTTAAGTTTTCACTAAGTTATTGATTCTCCTATGTGTTGATAGATACGCTGATGAAGTTGATAATCTGTCTCGAATCCTAGGTTGGACTATGGTTGAAGATCGCAGTGATCGTCGAACAGGTATTCGATACATCTTTGTACTATGATCTATTAGGTTAACTTAAACGCTTTGCACTTTACATTGTGGGGAAATTGAACTATGAGAGTCGCCTCTACCCATTACATTTTGATGACATCTTGAAGATCGTACATTTAAATTTGGATCCACAGGAGGGCCACTGAGCCGTTTCACTAAGGACCCTACAAAAAAAAAAAAAATCAAAAACCCCAAGATCCTTCGTGAACCATCCGTGGTCGTCGGTCTCGCCGCCAACCAAAGTCGTCGAAGAAGAAGACGACCGACACCATGAACTGGAGAGGCCCCTTTGCAGCTTGCTTTGAGTGGAGTCAAAAGTAGTCACACGCCATCAAGGATGGGATGAAGCCATTAGCGATCGCCCATCGACCGGACCCACGCCCCAACACCTCGAGCTCACGGATCTGTGCTCACCAACAATGACTGCAACCACCACGGAAAGGACGAGCTAGATTCGCCAACCACCAACCACAACATCCATAAACAGCACCGCATCCAAACACAAAACCGCCAGCAGCACCATTACATGAAGACGGCAGAGGGCCGGCACCATACTCCTACCAAGAACACCCAAACCCCACCGCCGGCGTTGGAGGAGAACGCCGCTGGAGCGGAGGAGGGGTGGGAGGATTATCCCACAACCGCGGCGACGCGTCCGCCTCACCATCACTGCCCGAACAAGCACGCCGCAGAGGACCTATCTCCCGGCTAACCCTAGCATCGCCATCAACAGATGGTGAGCCAACCCTAGAGCTAAAAAGAGTACCACCTACTCTATATACATCCGCATGGTGATTCGCTGGCCAATCTCCCTCGCTAACGCGCAGAGGAAGAAGACTGCCAGAATCACCACCGGAGAAAGCAATTCGCCATCTTTTCTCCCTGAGCAACTGTAGCAAGGGGAAAGACGTTCGGGGAAAGCTATCCTGTTGCCCTGGTTTTGATTGACAAATTATCAAATGATGAAGTGAGGCCCGGCCGAGTCCAACAACTGTCAAGGAAGTTTGACGCGGTGCCGAACTGGAACGTTATCCGAGTCAGCGCTGGGTGGCGCCCACGTCAGGCCAGGCGCTCATCTGAATTTGGTAATGAGATGCTTCCCGAAGGAACTCGCACCGCAGGCGGGGTTATGCGCCTGTGCCCTGCGACGACTTGCACTAGTACGAGTATGATCTAGACACGACCAGAATGAGAAGCCATTGCGCGCGTTCAGCGCAGCGCTCTGGATCTTTTCTCGCGCATTCCCGCCACCGCGCTGGCGCCTAGTATAAAATCAAGCACTCCGTAAATTTTTCGACACAAAATAGGAGTAAGCAACTTGTTAACCGAGCTGGACACTTGTCATCCAATCCAACAAGGCAACAAACCCCGGACGAGAGAAGACGACGATCAGCATGTCGCTGGCGCTGTCTCGCATGCTGCTCGACACGTTCTTCCCCGACGCGGGCGTCGGCGAGACGCGGCCACCGATGGACTGGAAGGAGACTCGGGACGCGCACGTGTTCACGATGGACGTCCCGGGCCTGACCAAGGAGCAGGTGGCCGTCGAGCTGGTGGACGGCCGCATCCTCCGCGTTCGCGGCGGCAAGCAGGACGACGACGACGACGACCCCAATAAGGGAGGCGCGGTGCCGGCTGCGGGCCACGAGGAAAAGAAGGAAGAGGAGGGCGACGGCGACGGTGCCGTGAGGTGGCACTGCAGGGAGAGGGCCGGTGCGCGCGCGTTCGAGACGCAGTTCCGGCTGCCGGACGACGCGGCCGCGGACGAGGTGCGCGCGGGCATGGCGGACGGGGTGCTCACGGTGACCGTGCCCAAGCGGAAGGGCGGCAAGAAGCGTCACCACGGCGGCAGCAAGCCCGTGTGCTGCAGGTTCTGGCCATGACGATGCATTACAAACCACGATCCTGACAAGCGTGTAAATAGATGGTATGCTTTTTGTGCGTGTGTCCGCGTCAAAACCTGCAGCCTGTACAGTAGCTCCTCTTTGTTTGCTTCCAAGCGTGACGATGTGTTATCCATGCGTGCGTAGTTTGGTGCTTGCGTGCGTTCCTGCAATGGCCGGATCTCTCGCCTCTGTACAGTCATTTTCTCTTGTTTCAGCGAAATTCATCTTGTTGTGCATGGTTTGAGAATCTGAAGTTACCGTTTCACGATCTCTCGCTTTTTGAGTGTCGAGGTCAGATCAGAATCGCGTACCATAGCTGAATGATGGGCATTGGGCAGGCAGGTACTACCACATTGAACTCTGTTCTTCAATTGCTTTCCATCTCCGGCTCTGGCTGCTGACATCTCGCCTGCAAGCTGCGGCCTGGAAGCCCCCAGCAGGGAAAGGTTTGGGCGCAGGCGGCCGTACTGGGCCGTGACAGTGAGACGGTTGGCGATTGCGCCATGCCATGTGAGATCCTTGGTGTGGTGGGTAGGGGCGCCATCTACCTGAGATTTCAAGCTTTCGCAATGTCTACTCTACTCCAATTCCAAAGAACAGCTGTTGGCATAATGAGGTTTTGGTGTTTCTCTCCTTTAGAGTTAAGATGAAGAGCACACATGCACAATGGATTTTCTTGGAAAGTCAGTTTTACTCTCTCGGTTCTAATTTACAAGTCACTTTGAATTTTTCAATAAATTAATTTTGCTATGTATCTAGATAAACCAAAAAAAAAGCTAAAAAACAATTTATATAATCTAAAAACAGAGGGAGTAGAATCTTACTTGGCTATGCAGGCTATGCATAATTTTGGTTTGCTCTCAGGAAATCATCACTACAGGAGTATTATTGTACTAGCTGAAGCGTGTCAGGGCAAAAGTCGTCGCAGTGTGCTAATAATTTCAGGAGCTGGACGTTGGACAGCTTGCTTATTAGTCACAACAAACATTCTGAACGCATGAGGTAGTTCCACCTGATGGAATTTCTTCTGTCAACCGATTCGTCCCGTTTAAGTTAAGGCCTCTCGCTTTTGTGATGGAGAAAAGCAAGACGGCCATGATGGAGAAGGAGGCAACTTAAGTCAAATTGAGGATTGAGGTTAGAACGGCTATGATGTGATACAGTGCAATTATACACATATATAACGGCAGAGGAGGGCGACTTCTGAGCCGCAATGATCTTGGGCTCTGGCCAAAGATACAAACTGCGCAAGGTGCACTCTTACATTTGATTTTTTTTTTTTTTGATGAAACTCTTACATTTGAATTTCATACCACCTTTTTTCAACAAATAATATTGCTACTCTACTCTTGTTTGAGCTTATTCTCTCTTATAGAATACTACTATTCAATTAGCTGAAATGAGTCGGCTTTTCGACCAGCCGAAACTTCGTTTTGCAAAACGTACGCGTGTCCATTTTGCAAAATGCCTCGAGCAGTTTGCACATGTATATCAAGTGTATTATTGTCTTCGTAAACTGTTAGAGCTACTAGATATTAACAGCGATAGATGACGCTTTCAGAGCTGTCGCCGTACAGTCTTCTCAGTTCCGCTAAAAGCAGCAGTGATTGTGATAAAGCTGCAATTTTTACAAGGATTAATTACGAAACGAACAAACAAGAAAAAAGTACAACATGAAGCAACCTGTTCACAAGCACGTAATTAGCGTTCACGATGATGGATCAGAGCGAGAACTGCAACCCAAATTTGCATAAACTTTTACATGGAACTCGCAACACACGAACCAGAGAGAGAGCCGAGAGGCAAGACAGGCAGGTACATTTACAGAGAAACTGAGGGCTCTCTAGCTGCTGCTAGCTAGCGCCCTCCGGCGTTCGCCATGAGCATGACGGACGCCGGCAGCGGGCTGCGAAGCGGCGAGCGCGGGGTCGGCGGCTGCTCGAGGCGGCGGCCCTCGGCGTCGTAGTAGATGGCCCCGGAGAAGTCCAGCGGCTGGCACCGCTCCCCATCATGATCTCCTTCCTCCACACGCCGTCCTCCGCCTCGAAGCTCAGCTCGTCGTCTTCACCTTCCCTCTCCTCCTCTTCGTCTTGGACGACCTACTGGCCTTCCTGCTGATGGCTCCACCGCCGCCGCCGCCGCCGAGGAACGGCACGATGGCGCGTGACGACGAGAAGGACGCCGTGAGCCCTTGCCGAGGCCGCCGCAGATGCAGCCGCCTCGCCGCACGCGACAACCCGCGCGCGCACGTGCCCATCAGCGCCGTCACCGCCTGCGAGAGGCTCATTCCCATTGTGTGTCTCTGTCTCCTCGTCGGCTCTCCCCGTCTACCTGTGGTGTGTAGCAGTAGCACTGCGGCTTTCTCTCGGATTTTGCGTTCTTCGATGGCTGGCTGGCTTTTCTGTGCGGCAGCGCACGCCATTTCGCGGGTATTTGTAGCGCCCAGCGAGTGGACGACGCAGAAGATAGAGCCGGTCGGGGCGGCTGGATTAATTAATTAAGCAACTAATCACTGAATTACATACGGCCTATCCGATTAGGTGCGTGCGCGGTGTGATCTGATTAGTTTTTTCCGTGGCGGGATGGGCGGCCATGGACACGGCCACACGGGAACACCTGCAGGTTGCTGCATGATGGGTTTAGCCTCGTGTTTGGCAGGTGGTTGTGCTCCCTGTGCTTTCTTATTGAGAATCGCTTCAAACAATCAGGAGAAAATCAGGAGAAGCAGATTTTTCCAGCTTCAGCCTCTTCCTTCGTTTCAGAGAAGCATAGAATGATAGAATCATTTTTCACTTAAAAGATACGTTTGCCGTGTAGAGAGTAATTCTCCTCGCTGGCTCCGTGGAACGTTTCAAGCGGGACCTGACACACGAAGAAAATTCCAGCGCATTGGTTATTTAGCTTTCATCCCCGCTGGCTCCGCTGCCTGGGCTACATGGCTGATCGATGCTTCTGGTTCTGGCCTGCGGTGAGGTTGGGCTCATTGGGCTAGGCCTTGGGGACGTCGTCATGATGAACATTAAAAAAAAAAAGTCGCAATCCCACCCCTGTTGGGACTTAAACAAGTGGAATTTCTGTTTAGAAACATCTTCAATGATGATTTAAGACAGTTTTTTTTGCTATTAATTTATGCACACATTACATATACACTATGTTCCCACTAAGCCAATACACTGGGCAACAGTTGGCTGTCAAACATAACAGGGGCAAACACTGCGGCTGTCCTCTTCGAGTGCGCGGCGCTCATGGATAAACTGGCAGGGGGGTGCAGCTTCAGCCAGGGACTCTCGATAGGTTTGTGTGGAGGTGGGCGGCAAGCGGCGAATACTCCAGTCCGTCGGCTTACCGCGCCTTCTTCCATGGCACCACCGAGCTACGAGGCGCAAAGGAGTTATGGCGGACCAAAGGCGCTGTTGGCGTTTCTTAACGCAAATGTAAAGAGTTCCGCAAGCGCACAGAAATGCCGCTGTAGCTTTCACCCGGAAGTATTCGTGGTATCGTATTTTTCACGGGGAAGGCATGGTGTAAAAGTCTCTAATATGAACATGGACAAGATAACATGACTATGCAATAGACCCCAGTCCATAATAGGGATAAACCAAATGGTAAGATAACACACACACTTGAATCAATCTCAAGGATAAAAAATAAAAGAATAAATCTAACAAGGAGCGAGACATATCCTAAATAGCTATGTTAAGACAGTAGATATACATACATGCTTTTGTACTGTTAGAGATTCTAAATGAAGTTAGTCATGGTTGCTATTTTCTCACTTCGACCACCGGAAGCACCGGTCCGCTAAGCGATACCGGCATAGCATCTACTCCATACGAGGCGTGGGGGATTACAAGGGCCGGACGGGGTCACCACCACCTGCCGCCTACCACCCTCGTCCGTACGTATATGGACCGGTCCGAAGGTAACCTCTAGCATAGACACCACGTCTATGCTATGGCCACTACTCTAGCGTGTCGACAAGGCTTACCCGTTCCCGGGGTCCTTCTACTAGAGCACCTGCCTCGAGGGCGGGCAGCGAACCTATAATCCAACAGCAACTAAGACTAATTCAAGGTAGAACTCAACATCTCAACTTAGCTCTTGGTCTAAACATGTATATATGATGGGTTAAGCACAAAGTTCCATATGGCAAGATCATGTCATAAGAACTATACTCTAGTTCATAGCTATATTGATAAATGAAGAACAAGAACAATATGGAGAACATAGCATTAACCAACATAAAGGAATTATATTGATCATACCAATAGCTCCAAGAAGATCTCGATCTTCTACATGTTTCCCAAACTCCTAATACTAACTAAAAGGAAGAAGTAACAAATGGAGGGAGAATGATCTTGTGTGTTGTGTGTCTTACAATGCGTGAGGGGCTCCTTTATATAGGAGAAGGCAAGGGAAAATGGGGGCTCTCCTTGTTCTCAGCCCAAAACCGACTCCTCTAGCATGCAAACTTGGCGGCAAAGTATTTCCCATGACATGCAGCCAAGGAGTTTGGCGGAACGACATGCAACCATCCTTTCCGCATGCAACCGTCTTTGGCAAAGTACTTTGGCGGGAATTCTTGGCGCCATCCCGAAAAGCACCGCATGCAACCGCCTCTCGATTCGGGACAGCTCACGAGACAAGGCACGGCGGGAACGGAGCCGAGCCGGGCGGCGGGCGCCGCGCTGCTGGGGCGGCCGGCCCAGTTTGGCCTGCAGTGCCGCGCCGCAGTAGGCTTGTGGCCCATTGTAGGTCGCGTCCTTGGGGTGCTTTGGCACGGTTCGCGACGGTTTTGGCCTGGTGGCATTCCCCTTGTCCAACGCGCAGTTCGGCGTGCGCTTTCCTCCTTTATTCGGCGTACTTTCACTTTTGTTTCCACGTTTGTTCCCGCAAAACATATTTCTTCGAATACAAGTGGAACTAGGTTAGAAGTAAAGGTATATGTGACATAAAGTCCGCCTGTTTCTCATGGATTGGATATAAGTTGGCGGTATTAATTACTCGATAATGACCGCCAACAGCGCCACCGAGGGTCAAACTCTTCTTTTGGCTAGCGATGCACGAGCGGCTTTGGACAGCAAAGAGGAGGATGAGGCATGGGCTGCAGCCCTCGGCGGATCGTGCCCTTTGCTCGCAGGAGGTGGAGTCCCACGACCACCTACTCATCTCTTGTGTCTTCACCAGGGAGCTTTGGTTCCGACTGCTACGCCTCGCGGGTCTCCAGGGGCTTTGCCCTCAGAGTGGAGACTGTCTCATCGACCGGTGGCTTGCCTCGTCGCCGAGGGTTCCGGAGCCCTTTCGGAATGGCTTTCACTCCTTGGTGCTTCTTGCAACCTGGGAGGTTTGGAAAGAACGGAATCGACGCATCTTCGGCCGACAACGCGTTCGTAAACGCGCCGTCGCAGCTGCTGTTGCGGATCAAGGAAAAGGCGGAGGAGTTGTGCGCGGCGGGTTACCGGGTGCTAGGGCCACTGCTTACGGCCATCGAGTAGGACACACATATTCCTTTAGTCGCTTACGGCCATCGAGTAGGACACACATATTCCTTTAGTCGCACAACTGTTTCCTAGCCTAAGTACACCTTCGAAGCTGCGTCGTCCAAGCTGGCAACTTGTGTATGTGTGCCCGCCGTAACGCTTGATGGCATCTTGCCAAAGAGCGTTCTCGGATGTAACTAAACTCTAATTTCTCTTAATGAAGCACGTCCAATATGGACGCTTTCAAAAAAAAAATAAGCCAATACACAGTCTCTACAGAATATTCTTTTTAATCCAATCACATATCTTTGCGGTTAAAGAGACACATGGAGATCAAATCAAGGTATACATATAGTTTTAGAAAATGTGGTATTGAAATTCAATCAACAAGGCAATAGTTGAGATGTACTCCCTCCATCCGTCAATGTTTATTGTTTGATGTACTCCTCCATCCCTCAATGTTTATTGTTTTCGCTTTCAAGAAACAACTTTAATTAAATCTCCCTCCATCCCTCAATGTTTATTGTTTTTCGCTTTCAAGAAACAACTTTAATTAAATAGATACTAAAAATATTAATACTTTTTTTAGAAGGGACGGCAAAAAGCTTTGCCGTGATTTTTATTAGACGAAAAAAAAAAAGAAAAAGGCAAGTGCCGCCCCAGTTTTGATTTGGAAACCGGCCGAAAAAAACCATACAAATGTAGAGGGTACCCTACTCCACTTGCACACCTAGGTACCAAGTCTACTCAACTCGCGCCACAATTAGCGCCCACTCAACTCCTCCACTCAACTTAGTCGAAACGACCCAACTAAAGCAACTCAAGCACAACTAACAACAACTCGGATGGGAGAAAATAAACATGCCGCTCCGCTCGGTTGGATTGGGTCGTCAACACGAGCCTCCATCCACAACGGCCGTCGGATTGGGACCTCGACACAAAAAACACACAACACAAATCTACACCACCACCACGGGAGAGGAGCCAAAAACAGGCCGTTGGAACCTGCGTTGTCGTCGCCAACGCCGTGCCACGCCCGGGCCGCAGCCCACCGCAATCCCAAACAGCTACCGTAAACTCCTCCACCACGGGACTATAACCCCCAAGCCGCACATCCACGATTCGCCGATCCCCGGCTCCAACGAAGCATCGCCAGAACAATCCCGTCGCGGCACCAATGAAAACCACCGGAAACCGGGCTACTCTGGCGGGGGGCCTCGCCTCACCCATCGCCTCACACTCCACTATTCCACGCCCAGACTCGGATATCCCAAAACCACAAGGATAGCACCACTTCCGTCCGGCCCGGCACCGAGATCACCACCACCATGTGTGCCAACTCCGGGCCACTAGCACCCATGGGCCCTCTCGCACCTTGCCGTCAACACAAGGACCTTGCACACCTTCATTGTCATTGCACACGGACCAACCGGACCACCACCATCGCCACGGTGAGACGGTCTCGAGAGCGACGCCTCCAAGGAGGACGCGACACCAATTGCGCGCCGTTGCTCGTCCAATAACCGGACCGGGTTTTCACCTCGAGACTCCATGCATAAGGCACCGGTGTTCCACGCTGGTGTCCCCAACAGAAGAACGACGCCCCAAGGACGCCGCCACCACTAGTACCAACAAGAAATGGGTGAAGGCTTTTCGCCGGATCCACACCGCACCTAACACATGCTCGAGACAAGCAAAGCCGCCTCCCCGCCGTCTCCGGAACACCTCCGTGAAGAAATGGCTTGGTACCTCCCCACCATGCCGCCACGGCACCGCGAGAACGTCGCGCAAGCCACCCAGCCCCCACCACCGAGGCGGCACCGGAACAACACGGGCGTCAAGGAGAAGGAGGGGGGCACCACCATCTCACCCGCCCCCGCCGTCCCACGCGCGCAGGATGTCGCCCGAACGAATCCCGACCACCGGGGGCCGAGAGTCGCCGACCAAGAGGCGCCCCCCACGGGGCCTCCCGCACAGAGACCTCACGCCCCGCCCATGCGGCCGTCACCGTCGCCGTCGTCGCCGCCGTCCCTGCGCACGCCCGTGCGCAAGAAGCCTCCATGCCGCCGCCGTCTTCACCCACCACGCACCGGGCACCAAAAGGTCACCACGACAAGCGACCGATGGTGCTCCGCTGCTCCACCTTCACTCCACCGCCGCACCACCTCCACTCCAAATACAAGACAAAGAATCACGCCGCCAACTCCGCTCCGACGCCCGACGGCGAAGACACCACCACGGCCGAATGCCACACCTCGACCGACCACCAAATCCGACCACCGGTGACCGGATCCGGCTAGCGGCATGTGGATCCGTCATCCCAACCGGAGGAGACGAAGCTTGCCATGGAGCGCATCCCACCGTGCCGCCAGCCTCCTCCATCGCCGAATCGCCGCCCACCGCCAAAACCACCGCCCGCAGCCACCTCCATCGCCGGACCGCAAGCGGAAACCACCGACGCCCGCCCACACACGAAACCACCGGGCCGAACAGATCCGCCCCGTGGACTCCGGATCCCGCCTCGGGGACACCGGATCCGGCCTCCAGCCGGCAGTTCGCCTCCCCGGCCACCGGGCGCCCGACCGAGCTCCGCGACCTCGACGGCGACCACACGAGGCGAGGAGGAAGGAAGCCCCGCCGCCACCTTCCTTGTGCCCGCACGGCGCGTTGGCGGAGCACTCGGCGGCGAGGTGGAAGGGAGGCGGTAGGAGTGCGGCGGCGTGCGGTGGGGAGTTCCGCCCGTGCCGCCCGCTCCTGGGCGACGCGGGGCTATTGGGGAAGGAACTCGCAATCTGAATTAGAATCTGATCATATAAAATATTAATACTTATTATAGTACATAATTGGTATCATTAAATATATATTTGTAACAGTACCTCTCAAATTTCAGGTTCGTGAAAGTTGGATAACTTTCTAATTGGTTGAGCCTGGTGTACTATAACGAATGAACGTTGAGAATGGATTGGTAGTTCCACCTGTTAAGCTGTTCTGTCAACCAACTCTTCCCGTTTAAGCTAAGCTCCTCTCTTTTGGGGCGAAAAGGAAAGAGAGACTCGAGTCTTTTCTTTAGAACGGCTGGTTTGTGAGGTCGTGCAATTCCATTCCGGAGGATAACGCAGAGGAGCGGAAGGTGTGATCACCTGTTTAAACCCCGGGACCTCTATGTTAAAATTGGGTTTCCAACGCTTAAAACATACTACTCCGTAGGTGATGTTCCCTTGGAATAGTAGCAAACCTGATTTGTTAATTAAAAGAAGTCATGTGGAGACGACTTGAGAGGTTGAAGAAAACAGTGTATGAGATTAGGGCGAAGCTCAAACATATGGGTAAAAGCATGCTAAGCATCTCGAAACTTTAGGAGAGGCCCTCACTAAGCACTATCACAAGAGACAAAGGACAAAGCGAAAAACCTATTATTAATCGCAAGTACCAAGGACAGAGAGGAGGAGAAGAAGAAAAACATACAGAGCAGCGGCAAGAAAAACCATGTACACTAGTAGCAGAGCAGCAGGGCAGAAAACAGAGGACTCCCACTCCCTTCTGCTAGTACGCGGCGCCAGCGCTGGCGGCGAGCTTCATGTTGACCGGGAGCGGGCTGCGCAGCGGCGAGCGCGGCGGCGGCGCCTGCGCGAGGCGGCGTCCTCGGCGTCGTAGTAGATGACCCCGGAGAAGTCCAGTGGCTGGCACCGCTCCCCATCATGATCTCCTTCGTCCACACAGCGTCACCCGCCTCCTCCTTTCTCGCCGCCGCTGCAGCCTTCCTCCTCTTGGTCTTGGACGACGACGAGGAGGATGAGGAGAGCGCCTTCTTGACGCCGCCGCCACCGAGGAACGGCACGATGGCCCGGGACGAGAAGGACGCCGCGATCCCGTCCCGCGGGCTGCGCACCTGGTGGTGCAGCCGTCGCGCTGCCCGCGACAGCCGCCGCGCGCACGTGCCTACCAGCGCCGCCACCGCCTGCGCCAGGCTCATCCCCATCCTCGCTCTGTTCTTGGAAAGGCTTGCTGTCCTTGTGGTGGCTGTGGCGCGCGCTTCGCTTCGCTTCCGTTTCCCTGCGGCTGCTGGTAGCGCGCGGCGTTTCGCGGGTATTTGTAGCGCCGAACGGGTGGGCGGGGTCGGGTCGGTCAGTCGTGACGGTTGGATTGGATTAATTAGCCGACTACTAATCACACCCCGAGGACCAATCGGTTCTGTTTTTTTTAATATAGAAAGTACTGTATTTTCTTGCCTGCCCTGGCGGGGTGGGCTGGTGGCGCGACGAGCGGCACGGTGGCGTCGGAGAGGATTTGCTTGCCTTGTGCACGCAACGGGACCGCGATCCGAGCCTAGTAGAGTACTGTATTGAAGAGGGCGATGGCGACGGGCTTAGCCTGTGTGGATGGCAGCATTTTGAATTTGTGACATTTGGTTTGGCTTGCGAAACGTGGCCGTTTGGGTAGATGCGGGCGGGTCTTGTTGGCGGTTGAGCGGAGCGTGTGCGAGGCGTGGAGGAACAAGGGACGGGACCCCTATTGTGTTGGCTGAATTAATTGAAAGCTGGGATGGGACGGGAAATTAAGCGTGCGTGGCCAACTATCAATTATTATGGAATGTGATTTTCATGGGATGATTAGTTAGTCCAAACATGGAGGGAGCCAAGCCATGTTGCATTGGTTAAGGTATAGTATATATCGCTATATATGGCAGCCTGCCTATAAAAGACTTGCCTGAATTCTGAAGATGGCGAGAGTACAGTTTGGTAATTTGACGGGCCGCTGAGCATGAGGAATCCGAGTACGTGTCAGTTACGTTTGGGAGAACGATGACGCGGTATGGTAGTAATTGGTAAGTAAAACATTGTAGAAAAATATCCAGGATTCTACTGACCACATGTACGACGACCTTAATTCCCAGCAAAACCAAAACAAGTCCAGTCCACTAGTGCGAAAGAAGTCGAGTCAGAGCCACAGAATCGGTCAACTGGAAGCACCGGCACGGATATTACAATTCACGGCATATTGGAACAAGGAAACAGGAGTCCTGACAACAGCATTAGCAAGCCAAAGTTGATGCGAAGCAGTCCAGTGTCCAGTGTCGTCACCACACCAGGCACACACCAATTCACCGGTAAGCTAGCTAAGCAGACAGCTAGTCGTCGTCTGAAACCCATCGCACCATCGCCGATCATCATCAGTGCGGCTCGTAATTAAGCGAGATCCACCTACCAAACTCAGATCTTTAATAAACGCCGCCAAACCGATGGAAGAGAAGCTGCCTTGGATAGTTCATTCTCCTCATCCTCAGTGGCCACCACCACATGTTGCCATGTTGACACGAGCTTGTTCTGCTCTGTGGACGCGTGCGTCGTCAGATGATCTGATCCGGTCACGCCGTGCGCCTGCCTCGCCACTACGGCTGCGACGCATAGCCGACCGGCCGGCCGGGGCACAAGCACAACAAAATGCTCCGCGTTCCCCACCCGGAACGCCGGCCAAAAAAGTTGTGTTGTGTGGTGGTCTGGTGGAGAAACGAATGATCGTCCACTCCACTACTGACGCTTATCGCGAGCGCGCACTCACGCTCTGGCAACATTTTTCGCCGACTTCAGGGCCCTGGCCTGCTGGCCATCATTTCGTCTGGCTGGCTGTAAAGGACAGTCATCAACCACCGGCCTGGTCCTACTATACGACGATCTTTGAGGAGTGTACATATCACCTCTGATTCGCACAGCGAATTCAATCGCCTCGAAATTGAGTGTACCGATATGCACGCTAGCTAGCTCTGGTGCAATTTGCGTCGCCAAGTGACTCGATGACGATCGTGGTCGTGCACATGCTGCTGCTAGAAAACAACAGTGCGTATGTAGCTGGAACTGGACACACAAGTGCACTAGCTAGTAGCTAGATGTCCATTATATTATTGATGTACCGCGTGCTGAGTAACAAGGGTAAGTGGTGGCAGCACTGTGGTTTTCGCCAACTCCACTTGGATGCAATCCAACGTGGCGTCTATCCTGTTCGCACTTGCACTTGCACAACCTGGACCGTGAAATTAAGCAAGTTGTGCAACAAGGTCACCAAGGATAAATGATATTTCTCTCTCTCTCTCTCTCTTTTTGCTCTTATTGGTGTGTACCGGAAATAATATGATTAAGTCTCCCTTGCTACATGCGTGTTAGAATATAGATTTTTTTTGAGACCATGCCCACCTAAGTCGGCGCGTTTTTCATTAAAACGTAGTGTTGACAACACATTCCGAATACAAAAAGGTCCTGTTAATACCATGATTAGCAAACAACAAAACAAAAAGGGGAAACAAACTAAACTAAGGAACAAGGAAGGAAAATGAGAACAACAGCTGCTTCAGAACTTCAAGGGAGCACCATGGCCGAAGGCCTCACACATGAGCATCAGCGAGGTGTAGCCCTAGTTGCCTGTTCCTGACCAAGCACCAGGCCTGGGCTTCCTCCACAATGGCCGCCACCATTGCAAAACTGAGCGAGTAGCACCGTCAAAGTGTGCGCATTCCGCTCCTTCCAAAGCATCCAACCTATTAGGAAGAACAGGGAGTCGAAACCCCCGACGACGCTCCTTGTTCACCCGCTTTTCGCATCTCAACCACCACACGAAGGCATGCTCTTGAACTGGGGACGATCAAGTCTTGCAGGTGCAGCTTGTTCAAAGTGCAGACATGTACACACCGACGGCTGAAGTAGCAGCCTAGAATAATATGCTCCATTGTCTCCACTTCTTGATCACACATAATGCATAGGTTTGAAGGTTGAAGACCATGGCGGTAGCGCCGGTCCTTAGAATATAGACATGTCGACCGAGATGAAACTATTGTAAGGTAGCATGTAAATGTCTTGACCATGCATGTAAATGTGAGAGGTGACCCGTCAGCATCCCGAACTTAAGCCTAACACTGCTCTCAAAGTTGATTGCTCAATTAAGTGTCCACTCCCAACTCCTCTCAAGACGTACGTTTGATCGTTAGGTAGCAATTCCTCATGATGTAAGCACGTAGCAAAAGGAGACCGTCGTACATGAACTTTGCGTTTGAAACGATGTATTATAAGTTGCTCGTAAAGGACATCATCAGCCCAAACGGCCACACTGCTAGCAATTGATTGCTCGGTCGAAACCATATACGTGAATCCAGTTGACGTACGTGCGATTGGAGCACACTAGCTTCTGTTGGAGATTCTTGTCTGCCGTACGTCCCCGTCACCGCGCGTCATCCAAAGCGTATATATGGGTTTGTCTGCCCGTGTAAATGCCCAAACTAAGTTCGGTGCACGTTTGTTTGCGTGTCCATGTCGTCACTTCTTGCTCGAAATTAAAATATATAAGTACGTAGAATAAGAAACTCTGTATCCTACTCGAAAGAATCTTACTGTCGATAGTAGGACGGACACAAAGGCGATCATACAAACTGTGCAAAAAAAAAAAAAAAACCGCAACGAGACGAAAGAGCTAGCGAGAGAGATTTGGTGGTACCTGGGAGTACTGAGTGGTGCAAGACGCACGCACGCACGCTTCGGGCCCGTTGCCAGATCGGTGTCGGTCTCTGCGGATCAGTGCGACACTGCATGCGACCGCGACGCTATCGTTCGTCGGGAACTCGTGTCCGGCAACCATCCGCTCGCGCGAGGTGCGTGGCCCCTTGCCGTTGCCCCTAACGTCGTGTCCTGCCGCACTCGCGCTCTGCCGGACAGTGACCGGCGTGGGAACGAGCGAGCGTGAGGCCATGGGCGATTGGGCGTCGTCGTGTCGTAGGGTTAACGACGGGACAAGAAAAATGTGCGCGCGCTCTAATGCAGTGCCTTTGACTGCCTTTTCGGCCAGAGGCAACGGCTGGTTTATTTAGTCGCATTGATCGCGCCACTAGTGCGTGCAGCAATTAGGAAAAGTTAGGGGAAGAACACACACGGTGCATGCTTGAGGTGTTTACTAGAGTGACGTACGGGCGATGGCGATTGGCTAGTGACGCAATTTGACCAAATTCCAGCCAGTGGTTTTGTCCACAGTTGCAGACCGAGTCGCGATCAAGTCTGGCAGGCTTGTCTAGTTGCCTGGCTTGTGTTTTTTTTTTTTTTTTTTTTTTTTTTTGACAACATTGCCTGGCTCGTGTTGATCGGCGTTGCTGGTTTCCCGGCGTTTGCCGTCGTCATGTGATGTGAGCAGCGCCGGCCCTGGGATTTTTGGGACCTGGGGTGAAACTGAAATTCGGGGTCCTTTAGTACACGACGAGAGTGTCAATACTTATTACTCAGTTTATTTTAACACTGTTAATGATAAACACATAATCTTATATGTAAAATAATATTCATATGCAATAAATCATCGTACATATAAATTAATTTAAAAACTTATGGATAGGCCCTCTTTGTGATTGTATGAACCCATCTACTTGTGTTTTCTTTTTACCTTTTTATGGAAGCTTGTTAAAATTTAGAGAATGAATTAGCTCAAATAATTAACATTCACATTCACTTAAATCTGAAATTAAATCATTTTTTATGGTTGCACCCTAATTTTAATTGAGCACAGCCATTATATTCAATTCTAGAGCATATAGTAGGTTAGAGGACATACAAACCTATTTTGAGAGCGTGTATCGGTGTGTTCCTGTCACCTGTCGACTCACCAACTACGCCCTTAGGCAAGCTGCATGCCAACAACGCTGCTAGGCCATGATGGGTAAGACTACCCGCAGCGGGTACTGGGAGGCGCACGCTACGCTCCCTCCAGTACCAAAATCTGCTCCCTCCAGTACCAAAATTGCTGCAGCGGGGGACGCTAACACCTACGCTGAAGAACCCGGCCAGCTCTCGTTCGCTGTCTGTGGCGCGCGTGAAAAGTGATACTGGGCAGGCGCACAGGGCCCCGCGCGTTGCCGCTCGCACGCCTGTGGGAGGGAGAAAAGTGAGGTGACGGCGGGTCCCACGTTTGAAGTAACTTAAAAAAATGTTATAACTTAGAAACTAAAAAATAAAATTAAATTCTGATTACACCATTAAATTCGTTTCAATAAATCCTTCAAAACAAGATTTCACATGGATATATTTAGATAAAGTTATAAATGGGCCCCATGGAAGGTAGTTGGTATAGAGTAGAGATATAAAGTAAGATGAGTGCGGAGAAAATATGTAAATGAGAGAATCTTCACGACTAAGATGTATAGAGGAAGAAAATAGAAAACATGAGTGCGGATAGTCTAAGGCACTGCAAAAATAGAGAAAGCACTAGCTTGGCTTCTAATCCATGGACCACTAACTTGCTAGCCTGAACAGCAAGATGGAACAACGAGATGCACAAGCTAAACAGAAAGGGCCACACTTGGGCCTAGGAGACGCACGGCTTGAAGCCTGCCACAGACGTGCTGAACCTTAACGCGCTGTTGGGCGCGCGATCAGACGTAAATAAATAAAATACAGCGTACATACGGAGTATCACCTGTGTTGTATACATAGCTAGGGTGGGCCCCCTTGAGTTGGGGGCCCGGGGCGGCCGCCCCACTTGCCCACACCCAGGGCCGGCGCTGGATGTGAGCTAGCTATTCCAAGTCAATCGCGCATGTCCGTCAAGTCTGCTATACTGTACTCATGTACGTTATGGCCAACAACGGTGCAGTACTTCTGGTCAGGTGTTTGGTAACGGTTGACTAGAGCCTAGGGTTGACCATGGAGGTTGAACTGAAATGTCCGACCGGTCTGGGATCATCTCGGGTTCGGCCATTCTGTTCGTCGCGTTCGTGTGACTGTGACTGTGACTTACGGAGACGTTTGAACCAATGGAGTGTTCAGTTGCTGAAAAGTCATCTCAAAAAGTCTTCACGATCGTCTGGTCACATCGAATCTCTTATCGTATGCATGGGACATTAAATATAAAAGTAAACAAAAAACAAATTGCATAGTTTGGTGAAAAGTACGAAACAAATCTTTTGAGCCCAGTTAGTCTACGACAGGACAATAATTATCAAATACAAACGAAAAAAGTCTGTAAAGGTTCGAACCCAAAATATTTCACCAACTAAACACCCAAGTTAAAAACGGGGATGGGAAAAGGGGGGAGAAATGTGTCCGTTAGGGACCCCCCCGACCCGGGCGGGCGACGGCGGCGGCGGAACTTCCGCCCCTGCGCCGATCTCCCCCCCCCAGCCACCATTCTCCAATCCACCACCACCAGGTGAGTTCCCCCACCTCCGGATCCGCTGTTCCATAGTTGCTCCTCGCGCCCTTGCCTGGCAGGAGGACACTCGGCCTCGTCGTCGGCCGGCCATCACCGCGCATGGCGGGCCGCCGGCGCCGCCCTCCCCGGTCTCTCGCCGGGGCCCTCCCGTGCGGCCTCCCCGTCGGCGGGGAGGACGGGGAACCCTCGGGCGACTCCATGGTGGCCGCCGCTCGCCCGGCGCCGTCGACCCACTCCCTTGCCGTGCCCTCCATCGACGAGGACAATGACGTTGAAGAAGACGACGGCGACGACCGGGCCGGACTGAACCTAGGGCGCCTCCGTGGCTCCTCCGGTCCGGTTCGAGCGGCGCGCTCCGGCGGCGGGTTCCTTCTCGCCACCGGGCCACCGTCAAACCTCGGCGGCAGGGGGCTCGCGCTCTCGCCGACGCCCGACCTTCTACCCCGCGGCACCCCGACCGCGGTAAGGCCATGCGTTGGGCGGAGTCCCGCGACGACCCGACGGCGAAGTTCATTCCCTCCGTGTCGCGGCCGTCCCCTACCTCGACGCCGTCCGTTTGGGGGCATGTGCAGCCGGGGTGGGTCCTAGCTCCCACCGGATGTCCACCGCATCTCCCCAAGCTTGTCACTTCATCTTGGCTGCTGAGCCCCTCGGCGCAAACAGACCATGTCTCATAAGTCCGAGGATGGTGCTCCCGTCGCGGGGGTCGGGTTGTACGTCAGGCGCAGCGGCAGCGACGCCGACGTCGCCGGAGCGCCGCGACGCGGTGACCAACGGTTGTGACGCAACGCTGGCGTGTGAGAACAAGGGTGCGGTGCATCGGCGTCTTGGTCGGACGCCCGTACATCAGCGGTTGGGTCCCCATCGAGGGCCTCGCGCCGACGCCGGCTGGTGGCAACGCTGCGTCCTCCCGCAGCACGCCGAGCACGAGTGTGCCCCTAACGCAATGCCTCGACGCGACAAGCCTCCCCCATCGCCAACATCGTGCTAGGCCGAGGAGACCGGGGGCGATGCTTCAAATGCCGGGCGCCCGGCCACCGTGTCGCCAAGCGCAGGGGCCCTGCGTTGCCTCAACCGGTCATCGTGAGAACCACTTCGCCCGCGATCGCAAGAGGCGGAGATCCCCCGGGCTATGCCATGACGCTGAACGAGTAGTAGCCGTTCTCGCAATGTCGCAGGGCAGCCGTGTCGCGCCTCAAGTGTCGGTGGCACGACGCCACCACCGGGTCAGCTGGAACGCGGAGGTTGCTCTTGGTCGGGCGTCGTCGACCGACGACGCGAAGGTGTACCATGGCGCGATCTCCACACCGCAGCCCGCGGACCATACAGACCGGTGGGTCGAGGGAGTCGACGCCGAGTGGCGTGCGCCCTCCCCCCGATCGGCCTTCGGAGTCCACCGCGAGCTTGGCTACCGATTGGTGGTCTAAGATGTGTGTACAGATAGAGCTGGCTGGACCAGCCAGCGTGCGGGCGTCGGGTGGATGGGCAAGGCCGTGGCCCCATCCGGATGCAGCGGAGTTCTTGGAGCCCTCGCTGTCGGCCGCGCCCTTCCCGCGACCCTCTCCTCACCGAGTTGGGGACCCCGGCTGCCCCCGGTTGCGACGCCAAAGACTTGTTGCCGCCACCGTTGTGGTGCCCGCGGGCCGTCGCGACGTGGTGGTCGCGGGCGCCGGGACGTGGCTGTTGTTGCCCCCCCCGGCACCTATCTCCGATGCACGTGGTGGGAGCGATGGTGTGGGATCAGTCGCAGAGTCGATCGAGGAGGAGATCTCGCCTTCCTTTCCTGCACCGATCTTGCGAGCCGTCTCAAGGTGAGGCGTGCGTGCACGCCTGTCTCCATTCACACTCGGGAGGAGTGGTCGCATTGCGCCAAGCCAGGCGCCCAATGCTACGCGGCAGGCCCAGATCGTGTTGTTAAAGAAGCCGGGAGTGCATGTCACGAGGACGCCCCGACAAGGAGGTCGAGGCCGATTTTGTGAAGGCGTTCGAGGTGACATGTCCTTCGTAGCGTAACGTGCTCCGGGTGTTACTCAATGGCGAATTCAATCCGCAACGCTGAACCTCAATATAGCCGGGTTGGGTGATGGCATGGGTGATGGCTTGGATGGCATGGCGTGACCTATGCCTTAGTCAGCTGCCCCAGCAGACTCAGGGACGGCCGCGGGATTCTCTTGAGTTAGTTCGCTGCTCGCCCTCGTTGCCGGCCACGTTCATCTTTCTTTGCTAGTGTTGTCGTCTCGTTTGTATTTTTCTTCTTCCTTTTCGTTGGTTCCGGGGGTTCGCACTCGCTCGACTACCGCCTCTCCCCTCGTGTAACAAAACTCTATTCTACTTAATGAAAAATGCGTCTCGGCGTTATCGCGAAAAGACTTACGGAGACGTTTGTGGTAACGTGGTGTCTCGTTGATTTCATAATTATGGTCTGTGGGAACCGGCCCAAAGGCAAAAGTCAATGCGGTCCCGGCCCACGTTGCACGGCCGAGCCATTTTCGTAGAACAGGGCCTATGGGTCGGTGCGTGTTCGACTCTTCGCTCCACAGTCGACACAAAGAAACGTGTTTGAGCTCTGGTAAAAGAAAAGGATTTATGCGTGGTTAATCTGATTTTTTTTTTTTGAAAGAACGTGGTTAATCTGATCATCTGAAGAGATGTGCTCGTAGCAAATATTCCTAGTAGCATATAAGACATCCGCAGCTGCAAGAAGGGGATCACTGAACGTAGCAAATAGCACTATCAAGGTATCATAAAAACTAGTATGCACACAGGGTGATAGGGAGAGATGTGCTCGTCATAATCTCAAAAACTAGTATGCACATAGGGTGATAGGGAGAGATGTGCTCGTCATAATCTCGATGCATGATACGAAGATGTACAGGGAATAGATGCTTGTTTCCAACACCCGTAAAAGAAGAGGTGAAAAAGGCCGATCATGCGTCTCTTTTTGTTCTTTCGGTTCGTTCTCACCCATACATAACGCATGCCTGTTGATCTTCATCATCTCTCTTTGCCCGCCAGCTATATTTGACTAAACAGTGAGATTTTGTGAATAATGATGTTTTGGTTTAAACAATGAGCATATGGGGGCATTCTCCTTTCTAAGCACCAGCCGGAGAAATCTATTACTCCATCCGTTCTAAATTATAGGTTGTTTTAATTTTTTTAATAAATAGATCTACCAAAAAATCAAAAACGACTCGAGAAGACGATTCCTCCATCCCACAAATAAACACAATTCTAAAACTTCTACCATCCCTGTTTGACCACCACCACCACCACCATTCTCGCCGCCGCCATCCTCCAAGTGAAAAAGAAAAATCTCTCTAACGACCGGCATTTATATGCATATTGCTTTAAATGAAAAGAGCTATAGCTTTCTATATAAAATCTTGAATTATTATCATGTTTAAACTAAAATAAAATAAATTGACAGAGGCTATCAAAACGTAAGAGGACAACGACAATCTAAGGCAAAGGAACGTTTACATACATCTCATCATACCGGCCGTGCCGAAAGTTTCCTGCTTTTCTTATCTACAACACCTACAAGAAGAACCAGATTCTTGGCTAACAATGATTCCATCACCAATCAACCAAGAACCAAAGAAAGAGACGTAAGTGGTTGCACGAGTGGAACGGTTTATTCCTTGCCGCGTCACTGTCAGACGATCGTGCAGGCGTTGGGATTCTCCTCGCTGAAGATGGTGGTGAGCCTGTTGGCGTCAGTGGCGATGCGGTAGATGCCCTCGCGCACCGGCGTCGGGTAGTAGCTCCGATACTCCCCGGAGAAGTACTCGTGCCGCCGCGGCGTCGCCTCCCACCTCGGCAGCGGCGACGGCGTGTACCGGAGCAGGTACCCGGGCGTTGGAGCCGCGCCGTGAGGTCCCTGACCCGGCGGTTTCTCGCCGTTGCCCGGGGGGGCCCTGCTGCGCGTGCTCCTGCTGTGCTTGTGCTTGTTCTTGTTCCTCTCGCTGCGGGGGAGGCTCCGGACCGAACCGGACGCGGCCGGGCTGCTTCTTCTTGCCTCGTTTTGGGCCCTTTGGTGGCTTCGGCTCGGCCTGTGGTGGCGCGCCCTGCGTTTGCGGCGCGGGGGTGTCTCCGGTTGCTCGGTTTGGTGTTGAGGAGGTTGGGATTCGGGTGTATCGTGGTGCTGCTCGGGCTCGTGTCGGGGCGGTGTTTGGGGTTGCTGGGGCTCTGGTGTGCTCTGCTGCTGCTGCGGCTGCGGTTGCGGTTGCGGCGGCGGCGGCGACGACGGTGGGATCACGTAGATGGAGTTGTTGCTGGCGAAGGTCACCGTGCGCGCCACCGGCTGCATGTAGTGGGTCTCCGTGGGCGGATAGGCCGAGGCGTAATCGAAGTCCAGTCTCCCTTCCCTCCATCTCTCGCGCCCTGCATGCGAGCAACTCGTAATTTGTAACGACTCACAAATTTTTTATAATTTATTTACGGTGACACAAGACTCAATTGTATTTGAATGTATTAAAAAAGTCCTCGATTGTATTTTTACTTTTCTCTTCTTGTTTGGAAGACGAACTAGCTCGATTAAAACGACTAAACACTTGATTAAGTTGATTCGAAATAGCGAGGACTCAAATCAAAACTAGCTGTTGACAAAAAGAAAGCATCACTTTCGACTGTAGTAAGCACTGAATGCAAAGATGGCAGCTGCTTGCTGGCAGCCGTGAGCCATGCAAGCTTCAGCTCGCAACAGCCTACACTCTGCTACGAGCACGAAAACTACCAACTATCAGAAGTACTGTAAAGCTGAAGCATATGAACGAAGTGAAGCAAAGAGCTTCGCACGCACCGTTGCATTTTCCGAGGGCTTTAGAAACGATCTTGCCAAGGGGAGGATAGCAACCCATGTCGTCGCTCCCTCCTCACCTCGCCGGATGGTGATGATGGTGGTGGTGCCGTTGGCGTGTGTGTGCCGATGCGAGTTCCGGGGCGGGATACATGCTCGCTCCTCCAGTTCGCGGCGGCGGAATGGAAAGAGCGGGCCTTATAGGAGAGAAGGGACACCTACTAGCAAAGAAAGAATCCAACAACAATGATCTGGTGGTACCTAAACACGCTTCTTTTTTCCTCGGCGGAAGGCATCGGCCGTAGTGGTAGTGGCGCAAGAAATATAAAGGGATGGTCCTCGTTTTCGTGGATACAAGTATGGGCCAACAAGTGGTGGCCGAATATATTCCAGTGGAAAACGCCGCCTCTAGAGGGAAGGACGGTGATTGCATGGCGCACATTTGTCAAGCGTAGCATAAAAAAGAAACAGTGAGCATGCAGAGATAGACTTGAGCTGTTAGCCTGTTTACATGATTTCCTTGTGTTACAATGCAAAGTGCAATTTGGCTTGAGTTGCTTGGTAATTGAAGGAACAAACAAACTTTTTAGCCAGGATAAATATAGCATGAGAGTAAACCGGCAACAGCGGTAGGCGATGAAGCAGAACTGTCCGTAGGCATTCAGACTTCCAGTAATTATGCAATCAAGCTGATAGCAGTGACAGTATAATGAAAAACAACGTACTCAATCTGTGGAGCGGTTAACTTGATAGATAACACATTCTTAATGCAGAGTAGTGAAATGACCGCAAGAAAGGAGAAAGGCTAACGATTTATTTATTTTTCTACCAAAATATAGGAATAGACGATATACAAAATGCAAATCCTATGGTCAAATTGTCCAGAGACCACAGCCAATGAATCCATATACTTCCAATGAAGTACTTACTATATATCTTTCAAGCACCCCCTATGCTAATGCCCACAACTAACCCAACAAGTGCAGGGTAGCTTAATCCTGCATAATGCAGGATTTAGCTTACCAAACTAAGGCATGAACCTCTAATTTCCTTACCTATATTCTCCTCGGAAAGCATGAAAAGGTCTCAGCGAAACATAAAAATATCACGCCTTACTTGATTGCAATGATTTTATTATTCTCCTCCGCCATGTAGCAGTTTCTGGTTCAAAGCTGAGCTCCCAGGTAGGCCAGTAGTGAAGGTCCTGTTTTAGAGTAAGTACGCGAGGCTTTCCATTCAAATGGACTGTCCTCACCCTTACAAATTCACCATCTTCAAGACCCTAACCAAACGAATAGTCCAGACATTAATTCAAACCAATCATGTAGCAACACAGTAAAGCAATTAATCAATTAATATTCTACTACACAGTGATAACTAAGCAAGAAAAGACTGCAAAATAACAAAGGGTGCATTTGCCACTTGATGCATAGTACATACCTTCACCACCTGTATAAAGGTTTCCAGATCCGTTGTTGGTTGCCCATTAACTTCTATGATCCACTGGAGAGCATAGAGGCCATATCTATGCACCGGACTTCCATGACACCATCTGCATAAAATCATTGTTGCTTACTGCTCATTCCCAGACATATCACGAGACATCCTTCACAATCATCTATACAATGGTGTAAATAATAGATTATGTCCACCTAACGACACATGCAGAAATGAACAACATGAAGCATACAAACAAAGAGGAAATGAACAATATTATTATATGATCCATTATTCTGGTTGCTTTTCAAGCCCTATCGCTTAAATGAGAAAACAGAAGACAACCCTTTATTTTCTATCCAAATGATAAATAGACTTGTCTAGCATGCTCACATGGCATACATTCTAAGCTCTTCTCTCAGCCTTTAAGCTATCTGTTACTTGAGAGAACTACAGCCTCTACATGCTGGACTCGATGAGCATTCAGCAGCCAGTTTTCATCTAATTCAAATAACAGATACAAGCAGTGACCATAATAAGCTTGGCAGATCCAAATCTTTAGTAGATAAACACTTGCAGAAAGAGATATTACGTTGAAGATGTGTTTATCATCACTGATTAAAGATGTTTTTTAATATTGCATACACAACTTTGTAAGGGAATCTCACCTAGCAACATAAACACCATGGCCTTCTTCTGGCAAAAGCCAAGTGCACGCACTGCTGAATGAGGATCCTGGATAATGCATCCACACCAATTAACCATTCGAAGTTGTACCATTGCCATCTCTTACATCAGTTCCAACAATAAGGTCGATTTCTTTTCCCTGCTCAAATGTTGAAAGAGTTACAATCTATACTGCTGAATTTCTTTTATTCATTTCTGTCACATCATCCTAACCTGACGGAATATTGTCATGTTAAGCACTCCATCTGACCCAATGGATTGATCCAACTCTTGGCAAGCCTTCTCAATGTCAAGGAAGCATGTAATTGGCTCCTTGTTGATAGCAAGGATCATATCTCCCTGTTCTAGAAGATTTTCAGCTTTCGATCCAGCCAAACAACCTTTCACCCGCAGGACTTGTCTACGCACAGGATCCTTCTTTGCAAGGGCCTGAAAGTGTAATCATAGTAGAATATCAACGGTTGCTGCGAGCAAAAATTTCTGTACTTGCAGGTAACACAGGGAACAAGGGGTCATAAACCAAATTTGATAATTACTTGAGTATAGTTCCAAAAGTTGTTGTGAGCAAAACTTCTAAAACATTGATAGGATATTCGGTAGCAGTATAAACATATTTGCAGATCACAAAGAAAACAGCATATGTATAAAACTTAAAAATAAAAACAGATCTGATTACCTGCACCCAGTTATCACTCAATCCATAACTTCTTGCCTTGGATAGCAAAGTTGGATAAAGTTCCACCTCCAAAAGTCTGACAAATGGCATTGACCTCTTTATTCCGTTGATAAGCCAAAAAGGACCTTGAGTTCCAGAGATAATCTTCTCTAGTACTTGGCTTATTGCATATATTGGTATCCCTCTAACAAACTGATGGTCCTCTGAGCTGCTGCAACCATATTTCAGCTGGACAAAAAAAAAGTGGGTCATACAGAGAAGTGAGTAGACGACCAGCTTTAATTATATTCAAGAATTACATGTATCGTTATGCTAAAACTTGTAATGGCTGTTAATTAGGGTTACTAGTGCAAGTGGCTGGTGCACTACAAATTCAACCTCGTTTGGTTAACATGTAAGCAGTTTGAATTATTTTACTAGCAGTTCAAAGTTTACTGTCATTACTTATTACAGATTTACTTGATGTTGCAAATATCACGCAGCTAACCTTGCGCGTAAGCCGCCGTTTTGTTCTTTTCTTTATTCTTTTGTGTGTACGTTCCTGGGAGCATGCCAGCACTATTACTTGAGAAACAGACGAATCAAAGAATTCGGTGCAAACTAACCTGGGTAGAAAAGCTAGCCCATAATGCTTGAACTCTTCCTTGCTCATCAGTTAATATGCCCGAAAATGTGCTACCAAAATCTAAAAAAAAAAAAAAATCCAATATAGTCAACCTGAAAATTAGAATGATCCAATGGTGTGGAATTTCCTTAGGAAGTACCAGTATCGAGCTCAATGACCTCCATGTTTATTGCACGGTATCGTGGACAATCAGCTGACCCAATATTAACAGCTGTGCAAGGATTAGTTATGATTGATTTCCTTGATGTTGCCTGTAAGCTTCTACTAAGCCCAACTAGATAGACAGAATCTCCTCGGCGCAAAGCGGGTTCTACACAGAAAACAAAGTTTATTTAAAAAAGCTGTAAAATGAATCACACTGTGGAACGCACATGCTGACTGGAAATGAATAGTTCAGTGACTATGTACTTAATGGTATGATATGATCAAGCCCATTAGTACATTAGTACAATAAAGTAAGGCATGTTGATTGCAAAAATGAAAAGACTGACTAACCCACTCTCTGTTGAAGGGTATAACATGATTAAGCTCAATATTTGATTCAACAAATTTGAAGAAGCGAAAACCTGTTTCTCTTCAGATAATATTGGTAAAATATGGAGATACTGTAAAAGAAACAAACCTGGTAGAAGCTTAGCAGCCCGGACAACAGATGCTCCAGCTCCTAGTGCAGAAGGATCATAAGCGACTAGGGCAAAGTTGTGAACAGGATGGAGAAAAACAACCTGAAAAACAAATTATATATATGTAATGTAATTGTGCTCCTCTTGTAAGCACACTGTACCTAGCCCAAGTTGCTATGGTACATTTGTGTACGGCAGGTACACTATGCAAAAACAAATTATATATATGTAATTGAAAATTTGTATGCTTTAGCTTTTAGAATTGAGAACACAAAAACCTCATACCTCTCCAGGTATTTCAATGGGATATGCAGCAAATGAAAGCACTATATCAGAGATAGATACAGCAACTGTATTCCTATCAACTGCAACCAGACCCAGACGTTCAGAATGATATATTATAACCCCTGTTCCAAAGAAATGTTGAGAGTGAACTCCATCAAGCATGCAAACGGGCGGCACATGCACCTGAAAAAGAGATAAGACAGATGGTTATGGGAAAGAAACACGAAAGTCAAAACTAATAAATACAGGTCCCTTACGGTGCAAGGTGATTCAACAATAAAACAATAAATTAACAGTAGTACAAAACTAATTGCTCCCAGAGCAGATGGACTGGAAATTGGACTGAAGGATATAGATATAGATAACACGTAAAATAATCCAATAGTCAACCCAGAGGAAAACAATAGGATATTTTTACTCGTGGTGAATCTTTTTCATACAGATATGGCTTCCATGAAATCAGAAGACATCATCCTTTCATTATCAATATATAGTCAGCTCACTTGATTACGTGCTGAATTTATAATGGAGTATAAGAAGCTCTTATTTTGGCTCCAATGTTGTCCGTACAGCAAAAATAAGCAGAGTTCATTATTGAAATATGACAATAGCACATTTTTTCATACACATATTACTTATAAGCTATTAAGCTTAAACTTTTCCCTCAACCAAAGTACAAACAACATGGCCCACCAATGTAAATGTACAGTGCCTATTTTGGGGGTTCATAGTCTTCTGGAAACCTCAGTATGAACTTGTCAGGAGAAAACTAGGTGAGCAGGCTTAAACCTATCGCTACAAATACAACTTAAGGTTAGAATAGATTTAATCCTCAATCAGTAAATCCTATTCATATGCCCATACTATCAAAATAGAGTATCAACATACTGTAGATATATCTTGGATAACTCAAACCTCAGCATACCACGTAAGGTTACGAGGCTGCTTGGTTGCACTCCCAGGCTTAAGCTTCCTGCCTAGGTATCCAATTTAGGTCGTCTGGGCTTAGATTGCCGCCTGACCAGCAAGTTGCTTACCAGCACACAATCCAAGGCCCTAAATATATGAACCTTGTTTCTTCTAGGCTAAGCTGCCTTTGTGCTTTTCATGCACTTGTTCAAAAGTTAACTCACAGAACAGTTCGTTCAGCTTCTAGCCTATATGTGCAGGCATGTAGCATTACATAATCTACTACCCTAGCCTCCCTAAAAGTATTAAATGACAAACCCTGAATATAAAATGCATGTTATGTATACATTGCTCACCTCAAACATTACAAGGGCTGGTTCAATTACTTGTTCTGCCAATGATGCATTACTTGATGTTGTTCGAGCAAGTTCAGAGCCTTCTGCATTGGAAGGATGCCTCAAAGATTTTACATCCTCTAGATCTCCATAGGATGGTAAAGTTCCCTCAGCAGCTATCTCCTCATCCACACGTCGCCTTTTTTCTTTCTCAACAAGAGAATCTTCGTTAGAGTGAGATCCATCTACAACAATCTCATCATCAGTTTGCATTTTGATGCATCCGTCTGCCAGGTTCTCAGAATCATACTGGCACTTGAGATCCATAGGACTAGATTCAGATAAAGATGAAACAGAGTTTGAGTTTGTGTCCGCATGACTAGCATGATGAGCTGGAGCTAAAAATGGAGATTCTGGTGATATAGCTGGTTTTCCAGTCCACAATCCAGTTGCATCATTTCGAGTATATAACTGAGGTGGCGATACCATTCATGTTGGTCGATAGTCACCAGTACAGACTGGTCACGTAAGTAAAAATGATTAGTTCATTTACCATAACCGCACTCAAATTTGTTCAAGGAAGCGTAGAAGACAAGGCATTGAATATTGCGATAAATCATCTACTCAAATCTTACTTTGTTCCGGTGACGGTCAGTGTATTTGACATATTCTAGAGGCACACGTGATCCCCTAGACAATTTTGAAAGAACTGCAATAAGGTCATCCAAATGTGCAATGTCCTCTCCTGCAAGCTTTTTAATAATGGCATGGCGTGGAACAGATGCCCGAGATAGCATGTACCTGCATTACATGGTGCTAAACAAGTCAAAGAAATAACCAGTTTGCTATGGTACCAATCATATGAATTACAGAAGATATATGATAACAAACTGAAGGTGCAATTGTGAGTGTGGAAATAATGCTATGACCCAAAGAACAAGCAGAGCATTTAGTGCTGTTACAACTCAATAGGAAGTTTCTGATTAGTTGCAGTCAGGCGGGGTGGGGGGGTTAATTCAAATGCAATGCAAGGACAGCAAATAAACATTTGAGAAACTAGCTGATGTACATCTTTAAAGATCCAGATTAAAAAGGGATGTTTCCCAAAGGATTTGTTACAATACTATAAACGAGCTTTGCAAGAAATGAAAGCAAACAAGTAGTCGTTCTTTCAGGAGGAACATGAGAGGTTATGTTACAGTTAGATCTCTTACCCCTGCTTCAGCAACATATACGAGACCACATTTGAATCGGAAGTTTCTAGCCTGAAACAAGATGCAAGCATGATTAGCAGCATTGGAAGTTCAGCAAATATAAAGCTGTAAACATTGATGTGCAAATCTAAGTTAAGCATGAGGAAGTGATCACTAATTGATTGTATTTAATTATTTATCATGAGATAAAGGGCCTGCCTGGAATTTTGAATATAGGGCTAATTGCTAGCAACCTAAAATTAGCTCTAGCCCATCCAAACAGGACCATAGTTGTGAGAGCAACTCTAGTAATGTACAGGGCCATGGGTACAGGGATTTATAGATGAAATCATGGCTAGTGGGTAGAGCACTAGCTCACGACTTTCATACTTAAACTGCAACCTGTTTATACGGGCAGTTCCAATACAAGGTGCCATCATTAATTCTCAGAGAGATTGTACTCAAGCACCCCCACACGGACCTTATCTCATGTAATGCGAGCAAAGACTTGTAGGCACTTAATTGGTTGCATTATCTACTAGCCAATGGTATATGCATAAGTGCAAGTTCAGGACTGATGCTTTATCAAGCCGTGATATAACAAAAAAGTAAGATCTTATCTATCCTACATGGCAAGAAACTGTGATTTCCCTCTTGTAGACACCTCCAACTCTACAAGCATCTAGACAGAGCGACAAGAAACCAACTACCAAGTTCTGTAAATAAGGACAGTAGATATGAAAGTTAAATTCAATATTACTTAAACCTCACCTGCTGATATGACAGTGGATGGATGACAGCACCACTAACTTCCAAGAAATGATTTGGAGTTATAGAGTGCAAATCCTCAACCTAAAAGACCAAGGTGTTAAAAATTAATATGTGATATATTACAATAAAAAAAGACAAGATATGATACATCAAAAATTGCCAATTACCTGCAGCTTTACTGTTAAAGGAACTCCACCCCTCTCTATATGCAAATCAATTTCCCTGCCAACACTGTCATCAAGTAAAGTCTCCAATCTAAGAAACTGAGTTATAACCTGCAATTAGTTAAAATGGTTAAACAACACCATCCCTGAGTCCAAATTATGTGTTATGGAAAATTGAATTGGCAACTAAAACATATGTTGTTGCCAATTTGGCTTGTAAAAATTGTCCTTGTTTGTTTGTCATTATGGGATTCCAGTCAGAGACGTAGCTAAATGCTCCTATTTCACTTATTGTCTGCTACATTTTCCAAGACTAGACTCCTCTATTCATTGGCCAGCATAGGTAGCTAACAAAACTAACTAACTTAACATGTACAGGTTTAGTAAAGGTTTGTGCACTTTTAATACTCATGCACAAGTTCAAGCGACAAACAGAAAAGAGAGTTACCAGGCAATCAGTGATCAAGGATATTCCTGTGTGTAAATGAGAACTCACAGCTGATAGATAGAACAGTAAATTGTAAAATCAATGGTATTGCAGAGTATCAGAAAATGGTATGCTCGACATTGATAATGATGAAACCAATAGACCGGCTTCAAAATGATTAGAGCGTGAACACTAGGAAATTTAAAAATTTAACTCATTAGAATCTGACTGATCCTAACAAGCATCTTTGGTTCTTTGGAACGTTATACACGTTTACATGGTACAGACTGGGCACTATGGCCCATGTGCATAAAATGTGAAAGCATGCGTTTTTATTTACTTGAAAAAACTTCCTCAGTATAGAATTCCCAGTAGAATGATATAGCACTGATTGTGCTAGCATAACATTGGAAACATTTTAGACATTCTGCACATAACCATTCATTTTTGTTACCACAGCCGATGGAAATAGCAATAGCATAGAGTTATACTGAACATAGCCCACTAAATTGAATTCCACAGTTCAAACTAGTCACTAAGAAAACTGGGCATGAATTTATGTTATTTTATTAATATAATGTCATGTAGTCAGCAGACAAAAATGGTGGTTTTCAAATATATAAAATCATTTCTCACCTCCTCATTGATGCGTACTAGAACATCACCAGGTTCCAAATGTTTATGTGCAGGGCCTTCAGGTACCTGCATGGACACAGCCTCCCAGTTTCAGCAGAAGCAAGTTACAGAATAGCATAATACAAGTAGCATAATAAGCGGTATGATAAAAAACAAGCTTATAGAATCATAAGCACCACAAATTACCACTGAATCAACAACCAGCATTCCAGTCTCGCCTGCTGGAGAAACTAAACGCACCATCTGTACAGAAAGCAAGTTGTAGTTCTTAAGCCAAGAGCATGGGGGCTCGACATTTTAAAATACATCCCCATCGTACCATGGAGAAACAATCTTAGAAAATTATTATAGAAAATAAACAATCACAAATTACCAAGTAAATTAGTGAGCACAAAAATGAAAGAACATACCTGCTCCGTTTCATTCCGGAGGCCAAGGCGCCCGAGTTTCTTCAAATCCTTTGTGTTGAAAGGTTGCCTTCCAATGCAATAGAAAAAGAGGGATGCTATGGCGCCCAATAACGGCAGTAAAAGAAAAGTAGCAGTAACAGCAATTAAGAATTGAAGAGAAATTGCAACATGTCAAAAAAAAATGAAGAACTGCAAGGTCAAATGCATGAATATTTATCCATTCATAAGCTCGGCGACAACAATAACACAAAAACGACACCATATGATAAAATAATGGAATCACTGTACAATACTCACCTGAAGTGTACCACGTGAAATATAAACAGATTCTGGCTTGGTGCCAAATGCATCCCAACTATCACGTATCAAATTCAGTGCTCTGACAACCTAGAAATAGTTTAAATATATTTTCAAATAAATAACACCACAAAAATGAATGAATCTTAAAAGGTAGCAAAAAGTGTGCACATCTTTATGATCTTATATTTTAGTACATGTGAACTCCTACACGTTCTTCCCACTCTAATCTTCCTTGAAGAACAACCAATGTAAAGTAAAAAGTGCATTGCTAATGAAAACTCTGCACATTTGCTAATGTATTAGCTTAGTTTGGTAATTAGTATGTAAAGCCTTGTAAAATTAGAACAAGTTGATTCTTTCCTTAACATCAATGTGCCATGTCATTTTAAACTTGAAAGTTAGACTCAAATGTTATGCACTGCAAGCCTTCCAATTTTTGAATCAACAATCTTGAAGTTCTAATAAGCTATAGCATAACATGGGAATGCACTAATGCTCATTTATAAACAACTTACACGTTCTAATGGAAGGAAGAAGGCAGAGGCACTGGAAGATTTGCTTCCAGCATTTAGGGCAACAGCCCTTCCTTGGCAGTCAACAACAGGGGAACCACTTGAGCCACCTTTAGTACCAGATGCAGCCTAAAGAAACAAATAATCTCATTAATGCACAGACACCAGCAACATGAAAAGAAAAACAATTGGCCATTCCATTAAGTCAATAGAAGATCAAACTCATTATCAGCTTATCAATATATGAGCGGTAATGATACATGTAACATCAAGTAGCTAAAGAAAGTTACCTGCATATAGAATGTATTGAAATCATTATATCCATCCCTGGCAAGAAATAAAAAATAAAAAGAAAATATCAACAGCGAAATAGATAATGTAATATGTCATTAAGCTCCAAACAGCAAGCCTACAGCATCCAGCTTGATAATTCAAAAATAATGATAAAATAACAGGGTAAGATTATATATTTGAATTCTTTCTCAATACATCTCTTCTCTTCATAGAGAAATAGATATGAACTACAACTACAGTGTAATTTGTATAAACAATCACAACTACAAATGCGAGAATTAATGTTTGCCTATGTTGTTTCCTTTTTGTATGTACGTGTTAATGTACCGACAGTATGTTGTGTAAATGGATGTCCTGATTAAATAACTAGTTATCAGAAGGAGTGGGTCATGTAAAGATAGAAAAGAAGGTGTACTTCTTGTAGTATGGTGCTTCTCTATCAAGTCGAGCAAGTGTTCCGGCCAAAATTGAAACCTGCATCCATCCAGTAAACACAAATAAGAAAACATTGCAATACACAACATAATTTATCAGACAATTTCAGCAGTAAGATCTTCATCCACATCCTTGTAAAGAATGAACCATATCCAGGCCTTAAAACATGCATTCAAGCAAAACTTTATAGTGCTACTAGAAGCACACATCCAACCAGCATGTTACATTAAAAACATGTCACAATTCTAATTTAAACCAATTTGTTCCAAATCATTTATTCAGCTTGTCATGAAAAATATTTAATTTTCAAAGCTGTTGGTGCAGGCTGATTTTATTTTTGCAGGCCAAGTTGTCAAATAAGTGTCGTCTAGTCCAACCAATGTTAATAACTAAAACTACACTGTGGTTGAAAGGCCTTGTCTTAGCATTAAAAAATGGAAAGAAATTGCGTATTCACAACTCTACATGTCATTCATCTAACTGATTTCTAAACATGTCAATCTGCACATGCATTGCCCTTTTTGCTCACATGCCAAACTCTCAGAACCATGTAATCACAGACAGAACGCAAAATAAGATGGCTAAATCCAGCATGGAAAAACAGGAGCACGAGGTATATCTTTTTTTCCTTATAAGAGTTCAAAGAAATTTCTTACTGAATTCCTCTTTAAAATTCGTTGAGTGTTGTTACACGCAATAATACGTTTGTCAGAAAACATTACAAACATAACTCTTAACCGCAGTGGAAATTAAGAGAAACCATTTAATCATGATCTGTCATGTCATCTTTTTGCAAAGCACTAGTAAGATAAATTTAAGTACATATACCAATGCCCTAATTCTTTGATTGAAACATCGACACATAGCAATAGGGGGTGTAATTGGATCAGATACGAACAGATATAGCTCATCTCATATTCATATTCTATCCCATAGTTTACCCGAGTAGGGCATGGATAGTACTAGACAATTTCTTTCTTCACTCATCATATTTTTCCTCAGATTTAAAGGCAGAGCAGATAGTGACACCAAGGTTTAAATTTGTCAGACAGATGGAAATTATTCACTCTATTTACACTAGCAGACACCGCATAATTTATTAAACAATAAGGGTGCAATTAGAGCACAATGAAAGTGATTGCCAAGATGTGAAAACTAAGAGTGTGCTATTTTTTTACTGCCATTAATGTGTGATAGCATGCCTATTCATTGTCAGTCTTGAATGAAATCATAATAGAGTGCCCCAACATCTAATATCTGATACTTTGGATGGATACCTCTCAAGTCTCATCTCATATGGTATCCCATTAACATAACATTTTCATGGAATTGGAGTCAGGCATGGATAGTGTCCAAAAATCGGTGTCACAATCCACATTTGCCCTATCAGGCCGGTTGATCGGAAAATATCCTACCATTTGCTCCCCTATGTCACTTAAGATTTACTCCCTCTATCATTTTTTATAAGGCGTTTAGGCCAATATCTCAGATACCAAGGAAATGCAAATAACAAGAAAGATCAATAATGGTTGCTAATTAAGCCGTGCAAGATGATGTGTTTTGCATGGCTGCATGCATTCAGGCGTTTCCAGCCATGGCAGATCAGCAGAACGAAGAAGCCTCACGGCTCTGTTTTATTCGGTCTTGCATGCAAACGATTAATGCAAACGCTTTGGCTTCATGCATGCAATTAAATTCTGCACAACTATCTACCAACATCACCTCGATTGAAATGCGGCGCCTAAGAAAAAATCAAAAACCCCAAACCCCCTCACGCCTCTAGGTGGAAGTTGGATGTCCATGGATGTCCAATGGATACCCTCTAGTTCAAAAAAATTAACTAGGAAGAGATGGTCCCCCACCAAAATTTGAATTTCTAGGTCATTTGTCAAAATCTATGGATGTCCAAATTAGATTGGTCTTCCACCTATGCTCACGCCCTACATAAAGTAATGGAGGGAGTAACTAAATAGGTTTTTGGTGGAGTGTAGGATGGTTGGAACCTTAGTTCCTCAAGTTCTGGATATTGCAAAAGCAGAAGACTTGTTTCACAGTGCAGAAAAATGGAAAAACTAAGGCACTAAGGTTTGATGGAGAACAATTCAAAAAGCACGGAACTGCTGTCTGTAGTGTCTAACAAGGACTTTTGATGCAGTATACTTTACAAGGGTACATAACAGCAGAGATTAAGATAGAATTCAGGGAACCTTTTTCCCCGCTGTCATTTCCAACAACCCGGATTTCTAGCCCAACTGATGCTCCTTCAGGTGCCAGCGGAATCTCATCATAGTTGAGAAACTTAATGGCACCTGGATCATAGCGAAAAACCCAAAATCATGTACCTGTTTCGAGAGAAGAGGGGAAATTTCGGTTAATATTATGGCATTTGCACTGGGAGAGGAAAACAAAACAACAAAGAATGGAATCAAGTGGAATATACACTCACAGGATCTCTGTACAGGGGATACACGGGGATCTCTTCCTGTTCACGAACATGGCCTCCGCGACCACAGGCCCTGTCATCGAGAGCATCGCGGCAACAACAACGGCACAAATCATTCACAAGTCGCATACGTGAGAAACCGGTGATGATTCCTGGAGGCGTTCCTACCTGGCTTAACGACATGGCGGTTAGTGAGGATGATGCCGCGGGACTTGTCGACGACGAACCCCGTGGCGTAGCTGGCGCCCGCGACCTCGGTGTCAAAGGCGCGCGGCGCGGTGGTGCGCAGGACGACGACGGCTGGCACAACGCGAGAGAGCGCGCGGCGCCAGTCCTCCGCCGTGACCGACGACTCGATCTCCATCGCCAGCTCCCCGCCGGCCTCGTCCTTCGCGGGGCTCTCCATCGCCAGCCGCGATCTAATTTCCCGTCCGGCGGCCTCGGTTCGGGCAAGCTCTCCGGCGGTCTCTAGGGTTTTGGGCACGGGCTAGACTCCGATTTGGAGGAGGATTTTTATCATCAATCACGCGGGCGATGTGAATCAGTTATAGCCAGATGGGGGCGGGCAGCCGCAGGGGTGAGCGTGAGATCAGCGGGAGTTGGGAGTGGAGCTGGTGGTGAATGCGCTGCGAACTTTGGAGTGGAGCCTTGGCTTCCTGGCTCTGGCTGGCGTGCGATAGTAGCGGCGGCGCCCGCACGAGATTTCGGTAGGGGAAGACCGGGACCAAAAGTCCGCACGCCTCAGGTGTGCGACCGGGCGTGCCGAGAAGATATTTTTCCCGGGAGTTGCGGGATTAGGCCCGATTCGACTAACCAGGCCGTGGGCTGGTTTAGTTAGGCAGGCCTTTAGAATGTAACAGGCATACTACTGGGCTGAAATGACTCTGCTCAACAAATTAGAAAAGCAAAAAAGGAAAAAGTAAAATTCCGCCAGTAACTTGGCGAAAGTTTAATTTTTCGCCGCCAGCGTCCAAGCAGGACAAATCGCGCCATTTCGACTTTTCAAACCATGCAAATTACCTCCCTCGGCGGTTTTGAGGCGGTATTGCTACAGTAACAGCGGTTTTGTCTTTTCCTTTTTTTAAAAAATTAGGTTGAATCTTTGAAAAATCATAGTAAATCATAGAAAAATCGTAAAATAAAAAAATCCAATTTTGTTAGACTTCGACATAATTATATCTACACATTGAATATATAAAAAAAAAAAACAAAACCTTCATAGCAAAAACTTTATATTAAAGTATATCATATATATATATATTCAGGTGTAGATCTAATCATGTGAGTACAACAAAGGTGGATTTTGCATTTTTATAATTTTTTTCTATGATTTTATGATTTTTCAAAGATTCAACTGCACTTTTTAAAAAAGGAAAAAGGCAAACCAAAAGTATCAGAAGTAATACCGCCATCAAAACCACTCAAGGAGGTAATTTGCATGGTTTGAAAAGTTGAGGGATTGATTTTGTCCGCTTTTTTGAGGGGAGGAAAAGTGAACTTTCGCGTGATAGTGGGAGTGAATCAGACTTTTCCAAAAGCAAAATCATTTGACCTTCCCTGAATCTATAAAACTTATGTTTGCAACCCTCACTAAGCCTCGTTCGCAGCTTATCGACCATTGGGTCAGCGGTATTTTCCCTCACAAAGAGCCCGGCCCGGCGGTACTTTCTCTCACAACATCGGCCGGCCGAACGAGGCTCTAACTAATTCTAGCGCGGTAAGCATCTTGGCCTCACCATCCCACTAACACCCCACTAGCATGTCATCTCACCGCCCACTAACCCTTCCCTACGTCACGGCATCAACAAGCCCCACATGTCTATGTGCATAAAAAGGCTATAACTCATGAACCAAAAAAAAATAAATCAAATTTCGATTACACCATTAAATTCATTTTAATAAATCCTTTAAAAACAAGATCTCACATGTATATATTTTGATAAAATTATAAAAGAATAGGAGGGTGATAGTAATATTGTAACTCATAGAATTCTCCTTCATACTCCGCGACAGCAGCGTGGAATCCAAGTTCATCAAAGTCGAGCCCCTGAAAATTGGTTCCTTTAGCTTCCTACTCTAGGATCCAGCTTCTTTGAGCTCAAGAATTCTTAAGGCAGTTTATTTCCCGAATAGGATTTTCTTGATGCTAGAGTGGGTTCATCGCCTTCGAAGATTTGGAGATTGATCCTTGATGGGAGAGAAGTACTACAAATGGGCTTGATTAGGAGGATTGGAACCGGTGAAGCCACCTCAATCTGGGATGCCGACTAGCTACCATCTGATGGCCTTCGATGTCCGGTACCGAGCAGCGACTAAAGTCGTCCGCGATGGGTCAGCGAGCTGATCAATCATACAACAAGGTTGTGGGATGAAGCCAAGATACAACGATTAATTACGCAGGTGGACATCGATACTATCCGCAATATTCCTCTTAGCCACATGATCCAAGAAGATTTTTTGGGCGTGGCATTATGAGAAAATGGTATGTTAACAGTTCGATCAGTATATCGGATGTTGAGTTTAAAACGTTCAATTGCGAATAATCCAACAAGATCTAAAAGAGGAGAGGTAGAAGGAGAATGGAGAGCACTATGGCAGATAAAGGTCCGGTTAGCATTTTTTCTGTGGAGCCTGTCTAAATGCTCGCTTCCGTAAGCTAACATTCTCCAGCACAGAAATATGTTTGCAAATGACAGATACACTTTATGTGGTGCCCAAGATTCTTGGAAACATTCTTTGGTCGAGTGCCATTTTGCAAAGTGTGTATGGGCTCTCGAAAAGATGAAATTGTTGAGCACCTATGCAAGCTACAGACACAATAGATCTGTTACTATTATTTCTATGTCCATAGTATCATATTCACGGAAAATTTGAGCTAGTCTCGGTTGTGCCGACCAACACAAGGATGGTGTTTGAGCTAGACGGTGCCCTTGCTAGCCTCAACACACCACTCACAAGTGAGGTACCCAAGACCGAGCAATGTATTCCTTGCACTTTGTCTTCCCAGACGAGGAGTGCGTGATCCTCTCACAATTTTCGCCCGCGTCCCTAGGTAGCCAAGAACAATCACCAACTCTTGCCAACGCCTCCACCAATTCACCAAGCCGGCTAGGAGCGGTGTCTCAAGAAACAAGAAAACCAACCGGCTCACAATGATCCCCAAAGCGCCTCTAGATGCAAAGATTAAAGCAAAAGAGCACTTGGATCACCTCAACTCACTAGAATGATGCTCACAAGCAAAGGGAGTGAGGAGGGAGGATGTTTGCTCAGCTCAAAGGGTGTTAGAATGTGTAAGAATGACCAAAGAGCTTCCCATGGCCGACCAAACACATATTTATAAGCCCCCCCATTCGAGAAATAGAGCCGTTACTTCCAAACCCGTCGAAAAGCGATGGCGGCCCGGACGCGCCCGGGCGCGTGCCAAGCGGCACCGGGGTACGCGCAAGACAACGTCGCCGGACGCAGCGCCGGCGCAAAGCGCCAGACGCGTCGGCCAAAGCCCCCGCCAGCGTCGGTAGCGCGTCGGCGACCCCTCCGTGACATGCTCACGGACGCGTCCGGCCGCTAGCGACGACGCCAGCGCCCAGCGTCGGCGCCCGTTCAATCGCACACGGGTCGAGCTCGCCGTGTCGCGGCGGACGGCTGGCCGGACGATCGGCGTCGGCCAGCCCTCAACCTTTGCGGCCGGGCCGCGCCCGCTTTCACGCCGCAGCGTCGGCCAGCGCAGAGTCACTTTATACCGAGATTTCCAATTTGCGTCGGATCGATTTTTGTTCCAACTTTCGTCACTTGTCTTATGTTACCAACACGTCGAAGAACACCCGACCCTTTGTGTTAGCATTTTCAAAACATTTTTCACCAAGTGCGAAGTTAGCTCTCTAGGTTAGAATGCATGCAAATGAATTTTGAACCTAGAGGCTTTGGAGGATCGATATGTACGATAAGTTTCCTCTCTTTATAGTGCGGCTTATCGATCCTATAACCACTCACACCCTCTATGGTGTCTTGAGTGTGAAATCAAAAGCCCTATGGTTATACCTTTGCCTTGGGGACAATTGATCTCCAAACCTCCTCAAGTTGGATGCTTGATCATCTTTTGGATCACCTCGATCCATCAACCATGATCACCATGCTCCAACTTGTCACGACTAATCTCCAAACTAGTCACACACTTAGCATAGAATTAGTCCTTAGATGTCACTAATTAGCCAAAACCAAACTAGTGATCTTCATCAATGGAGGTAGAAGAAGCTCACGCCAGGATCTCGAGGGTTGGTAAACTAACGAATCGGCGCGGACCGTAGCTTTCGAATCAAGAGAGGAGTAGCGAGTCGGGAGGTCTTTGTTTGGGAATTGTGACGGACGGTGATGTTGGATCGGCGGGCAGATCCCGGGGTGTGGATGAGGGAAGGGGATGCAAGATGAAGGGAGTATTTATTTTATTACCACATACCGGTCATCGAAGATGGCGGCGGCAGAATCACGATGGCGACTCCAATCAGGCGACAAAGGCGACGACGAGGTAGGCGAAGCCAAGAAGGCAAAGCACGGAGGCACAAGAAAGAAAAAAAACACCTACTAGCTACTACTTAACTATGAAGAACAAAGACGGGGGCCCTCTCGGCGCCTCCGGCGAGATCGCGGGGAGGTGGACGGGAGGGGCCCGGGTTGAGGCGGGGAAGGCGAAAGGGAGAGCGATGGGGTGGAGGCTTCCAGGAAGGATCTTCAACCTTCTCTGTGAAAGGTTTAGTTAGTTCCAGTCAACCCGTGGTAACAGCCAGCGTTCTTTAGCATCAACTTTCTAGTGGCTTCGGTGCGAAGCGGGTCTAAAGACTTTGTTTGTATTTTAGTTTTTCTTATGTCCTTAGGGTTGGACACTGGCCTCTTCTACGGTGTTCTTGTATTTGTCCTCATACATTCTTATCGGTAATTTCGTAAGAGAGAAGAGAATTAGCTGATGAATATAAGTTGTTCTTTAGGTGCTCAAACAAGGGAGGCGGACAAGATCGAGCAGCTCGACCGCGGCCGACATGTCCACCGCGCGAGGCAAATGCAACGTGCGAGCACATGGAGCCATCCAACCATCACGCGTTATCATTTGGATTGCCTTCCTGCCGGCTGCTCCCTTCCAGTTTCATGTCATGGCATCCTCACGTCACGCGCGACCAGTTGGATTGCCTAGCCCATATCGGCATGCACAGACCCGATGCCCCAGTGCCCACAGAAGCACATGTCAATGCCCAAGATGCCTTGTCAAAAAAAAAAAAAAGGCCCAATGATGCCATGCAGTCATGCACTTTCTAGTTTCAGGAACATTAGCTACTACAGTATATGATTACTTCCCAAAAGCTTCCCCTGTCGTGTACCCACTCAAAGCTCACAGGTTAGAGGAAAGAAATGCTTTTTCCTGAATTTGGAACCACCCTAGCATTGCTCCCGTCTTTTTACTTTTTAACCCTTTTTTTGAAAAATTCTCATAAAAACATCCTTTTTGTTTCCGTGCATAATATGGACCCTTTTCTCGGGCGCCATGGGTCACGGCAAATAGTTATAACGTCTCGGCGCCACCACCTATGGCGCCGAGGTTCGGGCGTGGGAACTAATTTCAAGCGGCGTGGCATCGTAAATTTCAAACGGCGGGATCGGGCGTAGGGGGGAATGTTCCTTCTCTTTTGGCGCGTTGCATGCAAACAAGTAGATGAATTCGAACATTCTTCGAAAGGCTGCTGTGGTGCAGTTGGTTAGGGTGCATGGGTTAAGTCTTGAAGACCTTGGTTCAAACCCTTACCAGCCATTTCTTTTCTTTTTTTGTTTTTAGTTTCCTTTTTTTTTTTTTAACAAACAATGTAAAAAAAGACTAATGGTCATACTTTTTTTTTATATATTACCTAAATTATATATTACAATTGTACATATTACCTAAATTATATATATTACCTAAATTATAATAACAATTGTGCAACTATTGTGCAAATACAATAATATTTTTTTTTGAAAATTATAATACCCTTACGGTATTAAGATATTTAGACATTTTATTAAATTTTAAGGAAATTGATTTAGAATGAGATGAACATACGAGAACACAAGCTTTACTCCACATTTTCTATATACTTCAAAAAAAGTTGTCAAAAATTTTTTACAAATAATAGTGTACAAAGTAATAGTTATTATATTTATTTATTACTGTACTTGCTAATAAAAAAGTAACGACAATTGTGACATTGCTTGTTAAAAAACCAAAAAAAAGGGAAAGAAAAACCAAAAATAAAAGAAAAAGAGGCGGCTGGTCTGGGTTTGAACCCAGGTCCTCCCCACACCACAATCGCGCGAGCTAACCAGCTGAACCGCAGGAACATTTCAATGTAGTATTCGGAAATATTCTACTTGTTGCATGAAAAACGCCAAAAGAGAAGGAAAAAAAAAATGCAATTTTTTCATTTTTCCTCGACGCGCCGTGATCTATGGCGCCGAGGGTAAAATGTAAAATTTGCGATGCCACGCCGTTTAAAATTGGTTCCCACGCCGTGAGAACCTCGCCATAGGTGGTGCGGCGTCGGACGTTATAGGTTGGCCGGACCCATAGCGCCGGTGAAAAAGGGTCCATATTGTGCACGGAAACAAAAAAGAGTGTTTTTGTGAGAATCTTCAAAAAAAGATCAAAAGCAAAAAAGACGGGCATTGCTCTGGTTCGTCTACACACCACTCGCAGAGCTCTGGTTCATCCGTGCAATGGCAAGCTTGTTCTAGTTTCACATTGTTTCAGCTTATTCTATCGGAGAACTTATTCTCTCAAAGAACACTGCTAAAACAGCCGAAATCAGCCGGTTTATCCATCGGCAGAAAGAGCTAGAGTCAGAAGGCCTGAAAGCTAGAGCTTCATGACTCTGCACAGATCTATAAACAGGCATGGAAAAGGGACAGAGGCGACAAAGGTAAAAGAAGAGATATTAAAGCAACAGCTAGTAGTGATCCTGTAGAGTGGTCATGCCAATGAAGACCAAAACTTTACACCATTTCCATTTGGACCACCCGTAACAGGTTCATCACCAGCCAGAGGCACTGTGACGATCTATCAGTAGGACTGTAGGATTGAGCTCCACAGTCCACATGGACCAAAAGTACCCAAAGAATGTCAAATCTATCTGTACCGCCAGCCTTCAGTTGCCAAGCTGCTACTATGTCTGAGCTGATCCAAGGGTTACCTTCTCAAACCGTTTGATCTCGTCAGTTAATCGCTTCATCTTATCATCATATACATAGGGAACCCCTTCGAACATCGTCTTGCTGCCATTCACTGGCATTGGCACGAACTCCCCGGCAAGGCTCTCCCATGACGTTGATGGAGTTGTGGTAGTGGTAGTATCTGATCAGGCTTTCCGTCTTGTGAGTCGTCCTCCGTAGAGGTTCTGGGACATATGCACGCCAGCTGAGTATGCGTTCCGGGCCTGGATGGCGTACTTGCGATCCCGACGAACTTTGGTGATCGAGTTTCGGAAGACGAGTTTCTCAAATCCCCATTCTCTGCATATCAGTAGCACACATATAAGATGATTTAGCAAACACAGCAAAGTGGCATGTAAATCTTTGGTGGAAATGGCACTGAAGACTCACACCAGACATTTTTCAGTTTCTATTCCTATGGAGGTTATTCGCAATTTTTCATTTCTAGTTACAATGTCGTTTTCATTTGTGCACCATTTCCCAGCTTGAAAAAATGACATTTTTCCTGGGCATGTCGCTGTGTTTTTGTCAAACTGTCAATTGAAAGTTCTACTTTTAGTCCAGGAGTGAAAATGTGCGCCTAACCTGTTCACATCTGGGCTTGGAGAACAACATTTAGCTAAGGAATCTAACCAATGCAAGCTCATGCCATGTGAGGTGTGCAAGGTCACAACCAACAAGAGTACCAAATTAGTCAAGAAATTGCATAAACAAATAGCCACCGACTTGCTTTCTTAACCAATCTAAGAATCTCTGTTTATTAATCAAATCGGCATAGCAACAGAAATCTGAGTTGTGCTAGGCCTGAACATGATGATTCCTACTATTAACAAGCGCAATCTAGGACGACGGTAGCAACTGGGCCATTTTTTTCAATGCAAAATGTAACTACTTCAGCATGAATCAGTAACATATACTACGAGGAAACAGGTGGACTAACCTTGAGAAATTCCTGCTTGGATCCTGCAGGCAGAGCTTGCTGGACATGGGATTCTGCTCAATGGTGAACTGAGGGAGTAACCCGGAGAGCTGGCCGAGCACTTGGTCGAGCTTCTGCCCATTGGGCAGGTGAAGGTACTCGTCGACGTCGAAGAAGAAGGTCCAATTGGCGGCGTGCCGGTAGCGGTGCAGGCAGTCGTTCACCACCAAGAACTGGTTGTAGTAGTATCCGTCGTACTCCGCCTGCGCCTGGATGTCCTGCACGGTGACCCGGCCGGCCCTGACCCACGGATCCAGCACCGCCTTCACCTCCGGGCTGATGCCGCCGGCGTCGTGGAGCACGAAGTGCGACCTGGGCCCGAAGAAGTGCGCGTGATACGCCACCCACTCGCGCATCCGGCTGGCGCTGAGGCTGCCGTACAGCGACGAGCCGCAGTAGAGGTAGTCGTACTGGAACGGCGGGCTGAAGCGGGACTCGTCGTAGGAGCCCGGCGCCTCCTCCAGCGACGAAGCGCTCGTACCGGCGAGAGGCGGTGGAGTAGTAGGCGTGGACGAGCAGCTTGCCCCGGCGTTGCCGGCGTTGTTGGGGTGGAGGGGAAGGTGCAGTTGACGACGACGACGGTGTAGACGCGGCCGTAGCCCCAGTCCGGGAGCATCTTGTACGCCTTGGTCCGAACGGGGCGCGGCGGGGGTCGCCGGCGGTGGGGTTGGGCAGCCACTCGCACTTGAAGTATGGGGTGCCGAACACCTGGGTGGGCTTGGATGCCAGCCCCACGATGGCGAACGTCCGCGGCCCGCCCCGGTACGCGCCCATCTGCACGAACAGCGCCGCCGCGCTGCCGTACGGCCGGAGCACGCGCTTGTTCGGATCTTCCGGCCGCGCCATCCTCGCCGCCGCCTTGCCAACCGCACCGGGGCAGCATTCGAGGCGCCGGCAGCATCTGCCTTCGTCGCCGCGGGTTTGTTCGTGTTCGTGGCAGTGCCGCTGGTGGTGGTGTCAGGAGAGGCGAGGTCAGTGGCAGCGGTCGCGGTGAGGCTACAAGGGGACGAGGCGGAGGTGCGCGTCGCCGTGAGCAAGGAGCCGTAAGGCTGGAGCTGCCAGAACGCGACGAACAGCGTGAGGAAGGCGAGCGAGGCCACGAAGGGCTTGATGTCGACGCACGGGACGGCAAACGGCGCGCCGCCGCCGCCGCCACCCGCGTCTTTCCTCGTGTTATACTTCATAGCCCCGTCCCCGGTTCTCGCCTACAGCTCCTCCTTCTACCCGCCGGGCAAGCGAGTAACGCGAATGTCCCCGGCCAAATGAGCTGCGGCGAAGCACGGCCGGAGCTGGGCGCCGCGCACTTGCCTTCTGTGTTCTCTTCTCTGCCCTTTCTTGGGAACCGCCGGTCTGCGTGCGGGCTGCAAAACACGAGTCCGGATCGACGGCGATAAAAGGAGAGAAAGTATGGGAGGATGCGAGAAGAATGTGGGAGGCGATGGTGGAGGAAGGTGATGCGGGAACGGGAATCAATCCGTCGGTCGGCGGGGGTCGGAGTGGGATACTGTGGGATGGTTCTGGAGACGCGCGCCGAGTGGTGGTGGTGAAGATGCCTGGCTGGGGGCCGCGCCGCGAAAGCAACAGTCAAGCCTGGTTGGCTTCAAGTTATGGCAGCCAGCCAGAGCCAGAGCTCGCTCTCCCTCGGCGCAGCGGTTGGCGGTGTGGGCTGCACCGGCAATTACCGCCGCTTCGTGCGGTTACGTCGTACTACGCCGCGTGATGCGACGCGTCCCCACCAAACCAACCGCGTCGTAGCCAGCCGTTCTGGACACCGGTGACCGTTCTGCTGGCAGATTTGGCGGCGCACGGCGCGCGCGCGGTGAAAACCCGGACAAAGACAACAGCCCGAGGTTGGTGGAAACAAAGGTGTTTCGGGTTCACACCACACGGCTGGCTGGTTACTCCTACTCGGTGGTTTTGGTTCTTTGGAAACTGATGAGGACGTGGAGGGAGATCGTGGATGATGCGGTGGCTTCACGTAACGGCGCCGCTGCCGCCCGCCGAACCGAAGGGCTCGGACAGCTCTCCACGAATCAAATGGGCAGCCTCAACGTGTCCTCCAACCGAGCAGACGCTTCGGCCTTCGGCTCGCGTCATTCATATACAAATCTTCCATACGAGTCACCTTTCGAATTCGAACCGAACTCGACGTTACACGTATGGCAATCTCTTTCCGCCTAGAAGGAATCCGTCGGTGCATCTACTATAGTCGTCTTCCTCACGGCCTCTTCGCCTTGTGCGCTTCCACATGTACCATGCACAAGTCCATAAAGGTAAATCTCCATTAGCTCCATGTTTTCAATAAAAACATTAACGCCACGCTTTGACACCTGAGGGAGTAGGAGTACTTTCTTCCGCTTTCGTCTTTTCAGTACACTCCTTTGGTAGCGGTATCATTTATCCTTTTCCTCGTATCTTCTTCAGCCTGTGGAGTAGGAGTGTACTGAGATCCTGCCTGCCGTGCGCCCGTGCCGTTGTGCAGGATCTCAGCAGCACGACGAACCAGGAGAAGCCAACCGCCGGCATGTGGCATCTTTTCGTGGTTGTGGTTGTGGTTGTGGAGGCCTCGACCTAACCGCCGGCATTGTGCAGGCGGTATTTGGGCTTCGGAGGCCAACGCACTGCATCAGTAACCGCCTGACCAGGCATGGTTTGCCCAAGATGATGACCTCGCTTCGCGCTCTTGATTGGAACGCCATTGCGCATGCGTGTTGTACATGTGGTTTAGGAGGGCCCTGCACTGCATCAGGCCTGACCAGGCAGGGTTTGCCCCAGATGATGACCTCGCTTCGCGTTCGTGATTGGAACAGGTGGCCGCTACTTCCGGGTTCAATTCAAACGACCGGCAGTTCACAGGTTGACAGCATATGGATGGCACATTGGTCGACGATTGACCCCGGCCCGCCAAACGTCTTTTTCTTTTCGCTCTGCGCAACACAGAATTGTAGCCGTGGCGGCCGGCGGAATGTTAACGAAGGATGGACTCCTACCGTTGATCTGTACCAAGCGATCGATACGGTGGTTTCGACGTCCATGTCGATAGGGACGTACTCCCCAAAAATTCCAACCATTCGAGGAATCTAACTTTGCAACTACGCCGCCATGTCCCATTACTGCCTTACTGGTCAGAGCAAGGGCCGGAGTTTGTTTTGCCCGGGACAGATACGTGACAGGCATGCTTTGATCATTTCGGCTATATATGAGCTGCACTGCACTGCACATTATTCCTTGCTAGTACCGACGTGGAACCGTCTACTGAGGGGACATCCATCGTTCTCTTTCTTTTTTACCGTCCTTGCTCGCGATAATAAACATCCATCCGGTGCAGGAATACAAGAATTTTTTTTGTCATATATATATATTGATTGAACTTTGGCATGGCCATTGATTACAGGAATCAGGAGGTGACGCACCAACGTACTCGATCGCTCTAGAATTGTTCTAAGCTAGATCTTTTTCATGTAGTATAATCAATTTTATGCAAAAGATTATCAATATAGTATATGACAACAACAAAAAACATGAGAATTGGTTGTATGCAAACCGTTTTTTTTTTCAAAAAAAAAGTAAAATATATTAATATACCATCCTCCTGTGCAAACCTCTTTGCAGAGGCCAGAATATAAATTCCTTTCTCTAAAAAAACATGAAAACATATGTATATTGTGTTGTGTATCTTACCATACTAATTTTACGTTTTGAACTTTGAACATTTCTTATAAAATTTACTCAAAATGTTGTCTTAGGACAATTTCAGAAACTGATTTGTTCAAAGTGGATGGATTACTGCTCTAGTTAGGGACACGAAAGAGTTTTTTATCCCAGCTAAAATTCTCATAAATAATTACAAAGAGTACACTACGTTGGTAACATGGGGCACGTCCTTGAAAAAAGAGAAATCAGTAGGAGCAAATTTGCTCGCATAACTAAAATGAATGCTTATGCTTTGCAACATGATAATAATGTGAGTAACAATTCAGGCTGCCAGAGTCAACTGAACCAAGCATAGCACATGAAGTAGGCGTTGTTGTTTTAGGAAGGTAATAATAGGTTGCCAGCGGCCCAGCCTAAGGCCATCTTTTGGCTGAGCTCAGGCCAGGAGCTCCGGCTCGCAGCACCTTTGTAGCGTCCAGAGGCTATGCGGGGCCGGAGCCGAGCGAAAAACGAAGCTTCGCTGCGGACTTCACAGGATGTGTCGGTGAGAGAGAGGAGGAGAGGTGAGAGAAAAAGAGTCCAGATGAACAGTGCAACTACAGTAGGAGAGGAAGAGGAGCCGGAGCCCAGAGGGCTGTGCCAAAGAGGGCCTAACTGGCTCAGGTGGCTCACATGTGTCCTTTTTCATTGCTTTCACGAAGACACTTTGAAAGCAATGAATCTGTTGCCCTTTCGCATCAAAGCGAATCTGTTGCTAATTTGAACATTTGTACATGGAAATAAATAAAATGTACATGAAAGTTGAAATGTGGAACACTACAAAACTCAGAACCGAAATG